>CAUYRH010096629.1:0-21701 GCA_963574655.1 Perodicticus potto
AGTCATGCTGGGGTTCTGAAACTGTCTGCTATCTGAATTTCAGAATCTTTTGGCATGTCTGGAAAGTTCTCTTTCATAATCTCATAAAGAAGAGACTCTGTGCCTTGTGATGCCACTTCATCGTTTTCAGGTATCCCTATAAGGCAAATAACGGTTTTCATCAAGTTATCCCAGAGCTGTCTGAGAGAATGATCCGTTTTTGCCTTCCATTTCTCTTCCTCTTTGGAAGTTGGGGAGCATTCGAAAGCTTTGTCTTCCATGTCAGGAATCCTTTCTTCTGCTTGCTCCATTCTGTTACTGAGAGATTCTACTGTATTTCTCAAATCTTTGAGGGCTACAACTTCTTGTCTGAATGTGTCAAAATCTTTGGTCATTTTATCTTTGAATTCGTTGAATTCTTGAGACATCTTTTGGGTCATCTTTTGGAATACTGCCTGAATTCTAATTCCATCTTTTCCTCCATTCCACTGATCTTATTTGCTATCCAGACTCTGAATTCGATTTTTGACATCTCAGCCATTTGCTTATGCAAGGGATCTTGTGCTGTATCTACCTTGTCATTCCTTGGGGGAGTTGATCTACTCTGATTATTCATATTGCTAAAGTTTTTCTGTTGATTCCGCCTCATGATTATTTTTCACTTTTGCCTATGACCGTCCTCAGAGTTGGGGAGGTTTCTCTCCCAGATCTGACCCCAGCAGGATCACTGTGTTGTTGCTGGATCTTTGTAGGGAATGACCCTGTGTAGCTCCTCTGGGACTGCCCCACCCAGGGAGTTCTGGCTGTGGGAGCAGCTCTGGATTATGACATGCCCAAAGCAAGCAGCAGGGCGTGGGATGGGGTACCCAGTGGCCTTTGCAAAGGGAGCCCATGCCTCCAGAAGTCTCTGGCTGGGAGCAGGGCTCCAGAGGGAGGGTGGCGGGCCTGGGGCACGGATTGGAGCCAGGCGGGGTTCCGGTGGGCAGCAGGATGGGGCACAGATCGTCACCGGGAGGGAGTCCTGGCGGACTTCCTGGCTGCTGCTGGCGGCGGGTCAAGGCCCGGCGAGGTGCCAATCGGGGCCATGCAGGAGTCCCAGAATTCCTGGCCACTGCTGGTGGCGGGCCAAGGCCCATCGGGGTGCCAATCAGGGCCGCGCCAGGGTCCAGGTGGTATGGAGTTCCTGGCCGCTGTGGGAAGTGGGCCTGGGGCATGAATCGGAGCTGGGTGGGGATCCTGGAGGGCAGCAGGCCAAGACCAGGTGAGGCACAGATCAGCTCCAGGAGGGAGTCCTGGCGGACTTCTTGGCCGCTGCTGGCAGCAGGTCAAGGCCCTGCAAGGTGCCAATCGGGGCCACGTGAGGGTTCAAGTGGAGTGGAGTTCCTGGCCACTGTGTGTGGTGGGCCTGGGGCATGGATTGGAGCCAGGCAGGGGTCTTAGCCAGCCGAGGCTGGGCAGGGCACAGGTTGGCACCATGTGGGAGTCCCTACGGACTTCCTGGCTGCTGCTGGAGGCAGGCTAAGGCCCAGCAGGGTGCAAATCAAGGCACAAGGGAGTCCTGGCAGAGTTCCTGGCCATTGCTGGAGTGGGCCAAGGTCTGGTGGGGGTTCCGGTGGAGTTCCTGGCTGCTGTGGGCGGTGGGCCAAGGCCTGGTAGGGCACGGATTGGAGCCACACAAGGGTCCTGGCAGTTTCCCTGGCTTGGGGATTGGCGGGGCCTCGGTGGGGCCCCGGAGTCTCTTACCTGGCGGGCCCCTGGTCCAGCAGATAGGGAGGGTGGGCACTGTTCAAGTCCTCCTCCCTCTGTTTCAGCATCAGGTAAGAGGGGGAAGGGAGCCCTGGAAGTTCAGAATGGCGGAAAACTTTAGTTCAGTTTTTCTGCCTGAAGCTTGGTTTCTGGAAGTCACAGCTTGCCTCAAGGGTAACCTGCAGTTATCACTTCTCTCTCTCTCAGCTGGGCTCCCAGTCTTCAGCTCAATTGGGTAGTTTCTGGAGGTTATCTTTCCTTTTGGACAGGAGCCTCTGTCTGAAGCTGCCTCCAGTCGGCCATCTTGCCCCTCCCCCCTCCACATAACTCTTAATAAAAAAAATAGGTATAAGTTTTCATGACCTTGGATTAGACAATGGATTATTAGGTTCCAAAAGTAAAGCAACATAAGAAAAAATATATGTAACGAATTCATTAAATACCCCCCAAACTTCTATTCTTCAAAGGATACCCTTAGGGAAGTGAAAAGAAAACATACAGAATGGGAGAAAGAAATTCAAATTATGTACATGATAAAGGACTTGCATCTAAAACATAAAAAGAATACAATTCAATAATAAAAACAAAAAATTAAAATGAAAGCAAATAGGCTTGGCACCTGAGGTCAGTGGTTAGGGCGCTGGCCACATAACACCGGGACTGGTAGATTCTAATCCAGCCTGGGCCTGCTAAACAGCAATGACGACTACAATAAAAAAATCGCTGGGCATTGTGTCAAGCACCTATAGTTCCTGCTACTTAGGAGGCTGAGGCAAGAGAATTGCTTAAACCCAGGAGTTTGAGGTTGCTGTGAGCTGTAACACCACGGCACTATACCAAGGGTGACATAGTGAGACTTTGTCTCAAAAATAAAACAAAATAAAAACAAACAAAAGAAACATGCTTGTTATCAGCCATTAGAAAAATGCTGAAAATCAAAATCACAATGAAGCTTATTCTAGACCTAGAGTAGTGAAAACAATTCTGAAAAATTAGAAAGTTGGTGGCTTCATACTATCGGATTTCACAATTTACTACAATACAATAATAAAGACAGTGTGGCAATGACTTAAAGATTGATGTACGAGTCTAGAAATAGGCATACAATTGATTTTTTTTTCCCCAGTGATGGGTCTAAGGGCAGTCATAATTGAGTTTTGACAAAAGTGCCAAGGCAATTCAGGATAGAGAGGATAGTCTTCAACAAATGATACTGGGACAGTCGGATAGCTACATGCAAAAAGATAAATTCGGACAGTGGATATAAACATGGAAAAAGGTGAATTTAGACACACAAAAAATAACTCAAAATATATCTAAATGTAAGAGCTAAAACTATAAAATGCCTACAAGAAAACTTAGGACAGGGCAGCACCTGTGGCTCAGTGACTAGGGCACCGGCCCCATATACCGAGGGTGGTGGAATAGAACCCAGCTGCGGTCAGACTGCAACATAAAAATAGCCAGGCATTGTGGCGGGCGCCTATGGTCCTAGCTACTCAGGAGGCTGAGGCAAGAGAATCACCTAAGCCCAAGAACTGCAGGTTGCTATGAACTGTGACATCATAGCACTCTACAGAGGATGACAAAGTGAGACAGAGTCTAAAAAAGAAAAACTTAGGACAAAGTCATTAAGACTTTTGATTAGGCAAAGTTTTTTCTTTTTTTAATGAGTCTCAGAATTTTTAGATATACAATACAAAAAACAATTGATGGAAAAATCTGATAAATTGGACTTCAAACAAATTTTATAATTTCATGCTCCAAAAGACACCAGTATAAAAATGAAAAGGCAAGTCATGAACTGGAAGAAAATGTTTGCAAATCATATAAAAGATGGATAAAGCACATGTATCTTTAATATATAAATAATTCTTTCAACTCAATAATAAAAAAATTAAAATTTGGGCAAGATATTTGAATAGAGATTTTACCAAAGAAAATATATAAGTGGCTAATAAGCACATGAAAAGGTATATAACATTATTAGTCATTAGGGAAATGAAAACTAAAACCAGGATGAGATACTGCTTGACATACACTAACACTTGTAATCAAAAAGATAGTCACAAGTGTTGGTGAGAATGTGGGGAACTGGAAAACATTGCTGGTGGGACTGTAAAATGGCATAGACACTTTGGGAAACAATTCGTTAGTTTCTTAAAGAGTTAAGCATAAAGTATCATATCACCCAGCAACTCCATCCCTAGAGCACTATCTAAAATAAGTGAAAACACATGTTCCCCCAAAGACTTGAACATGCATGTTCATAGTGGCATTATTCATAATAACTAGAACCTAAATGTCCATCAGTTAGTCAATGGATAAATAAAATGTGGTGTATCTATAAAATGAAATGCTATTGCACTGTAAAAAAGAACAATATACTGATGCATTGCTATAACATAGCTCAGTTTATGCCAAATAACTGCCAAAACACCATAGTTCTGTGCTTACTTTTTTAGGATTTTGGATATATTCTATAATTGGATTATGATGGCTGATTGTACAACTCTATAAATTTCAAAGTTCATTGAATTGTGTACTGTAAAAGGTGAATTTTATAAGTTGTAGATTGTACCTCAGTATAGTTATTTCTTAAAGATCAGTTTGTTATTAAGATTCTCAAAAACAAAAGCCAGCCAGCTATTCAACAAATGGTACTAGGAAACCTGGATTTCTACATGCTAAAAAATGAAATTGGACCCTTGCTTATCACCATAAACAAAAATTAACTCAAAATTGATCAAAGACATAAACATAAAAGCTAAAATTATGAAACTCTTAAGAAGAAAACAATGGGGAAATAGTTCATAAAATTGGATTTGGCAACAATTTCTTCAATATTATTGTAACATCAAAATCATGGGCAGCCAAAAAATTTAGACAAATGAGACTTCATCAAAATTAAAAACTTTGGTGCATCAGAGAACACCAACAACATATTGAAAAGACAGTCCACAGAATGGGAGAAAATATTTTCAAATCATGTATCTGGTAAGAATTTAATATCGAGAATATATAAAGAACTTCCAGAATTCAACTACAGCAAGTAAAAGAACAGCCTGCTTTGCAAATAGGCAAAGGGCCTAGTGTGGTAGCTCACACCTGTAATCTCAGCACTTTGGGAGGCCAAGGCAGAGGTTTGCCAAGGTCAGGAGTTTTGAGATCAGCCTGGCAACATAGCGAGACTTCATCTGTACAAAAATTAAAAATAAAATAAATAAATAAATAAAAATAGTAGCAAGGTGTGGAGGTATACACATGTAGTCCCAGCTACTTAGGAGGCTGAGCCAGAGGATTGCTTGAGCCTGGGAATTGGAGATTGCAGTGAGCTATGATTATACCACTACACTCAGCCTATATGACAGAAAGAGGCCTTGTGTTAAAAAAAAAAAAAAATGGTCAAAGAATTTGAATAAACATTTCTCCAAAGAAGATATACAGATGGTTAAAATGTACATGAAAGTATGTCAATATCATTAATCATTAGGGAAATGCAAATCAAAACCATAATAAGATACCCCTTCAATCTGTTAGGATGGTGGGTATTATATATATATATATATATATATTTTTTTTTTTTTTTTTTTTTTTTTTTTTTTTTTTTTGTAGAGACAGGTTCTTGCAATGTTGCTCAGGCTAGTCTTGTAATGCTGGGCTCTAGTGATCTTCCAGCCTCGGCCTCCAAAAATGTTGAGATTGTAGGCATGAGCCACTGCACCCAGCCTAAAAAATGCTTTTAAAAGTGGATCTTTCCCCTTTTAAGTGACTGCATTAAGGAATACTCCCAATGGGACTACAGGAAAATCTTCTGGGGCTGTTGGACTTTTCTTCCTCTTCAACATCAGAGTCAGAAATATATTACTAAGAACTTTCTAACCCGCAAAATCACTTGCCCTTGCAGAGTTTCTCACACACAAAAAATTTCATTTAACTTTTCATTGGACTCTTAAATTCTGCCTTTGGCCAGGTGCAGTGGTTCATGCCTGTCATACTAACACTCCGGGAGGCCGAAGTGGAAGCATTGCTTGAAGTCAGGAGGTTGAGCATAAGGGAGACACTGTCTCTACTGAGAATACAAAAAATTAGCTGGGCGTGTTGGCACATGCCTGTAGTCCCAGCTATAAGAGAGGATGAGACAGGAGGATCACTTGATCCTAGGAGTTTGAGGTTGCTGTGAGCTAGGTTGAGGCCATGGGCACTGTAGCCAGGGCAACAGAACTAGACTGTGTCTCAAACAAACAACTCCCTGCCCCTGAAATAACCAAAAATCCACTGATTTTGAAAAGTCCATGGACCAGGCGCAGTGCCTCATGCCTATAATCCTAGCACTGTGGGAGGCTGAAGCGGGTGGATTGCTCTGAGCTCACAGGTTGGAGACCAGCCTGAGCAAGAGCGAGACCCCATCTCTAAAAATAGCCAGTGTTGTGGCAGGCCCCTGTAGTCCCAGCTTCTTGGAAGGTTGAGGCAAGAGGATTGCTTGAGCCCAAGAGTTAGAGGTTGCTGTGAGCTGAGACACACAGCACTCTACCGAGGGCAACAAAGTAAAACTCTGTCTCAGAAAAAAAAAAGAAAGCAAGCAAGCAAGAAAGAAAAGTATGGGGTGGCACCTGTGGCTCAAAGGAGTAGGGCGCCAACCCCATATGCCGGAGGTGGTGGGTTCAAACTCAGCCCCGGCCAAAAACTGCAAAAAAAAAAGTCCATGATGTGGTACTCAAAAAGGAAAGTCTATGACAGTGATACTCAATCATCCGGGGACATTAAACATATAATTGCCCAGCCCCACTCCAGAGATTCTAATTCAGAAGCTGGGATGGAACCCAACCATTGTTTTTTTTAATTATTATTATTATGTTTAACAAATTCCCCAGGAGATTCTGGTGCCCATCAGAATTTGAGAACCTTGAGTCTAGTCAACCTACATTTTCACTCTCCAGACATATTTTAATAAAATATAATCACTTTCTTCAAAGTAATCTGTAGGAGACTAAGCACCAGGCTTGTAGAAGGGGGTCATCGGTTTTTGAGGGAGGCGCTGGGAGCAGGACAATGTAACCAGCATGGAGATGTTTGGCAGCCCAGAGACAGGTCGCTTGTTAGCCAGCAGGTGTTGAACCTTAGACATTTTTGGTGCAACAGAGTGGGAGTCGAGCCTGTGGGAAAAGAGCACATAGCAATCATTAAGCACTAGTCCTTATACGTGGGCCCCCCACTCCTGTTGTATAATGCTTCAATAAATGGCCATGGCAGCGGTTACTCGAGGCTCTCCCTGCACCTATGGGAAGTTCACCTCTTGCAAGGATGTACTTCTAATCTGTGTCCCAGCTGTTTCATTTGCGAGGTGACGGGGTGCCACAGCAGCACCGACAGTAATTACTGCACATTAAGAAAGCACTATATAGTATTAATAATTAAATATCTAGGCTTACAAATTGAGCACCTGAATACTCCGCTGAATACCCCTGGGCAAATTACTTAGAACTTTCTGTGTGCCAGTTTCTTATTTGTAAAATGAAAACAACAATAATAGTACCCACCTCATAGGTTTGTTGTTAAGATTAGATGAAGTAATATGTCTAGAACTCTTAGCTAGGTACTGAAGCACATAAGTGGTACTCAATGGATGCTGAACATTATTATTCAAAGATTCTTGTCATTTCCATATCAGAACCAGGTGATGTTTTGTCCTATTAATCTGGGGCCAAGGGATAGTATTCAGGGACCCCACAAAACTTTTGCATAGTAAATTCTACGTCTACGTGTTTTCCTGTGAATTGGCTCTATTCCTCTTCCCAGATTCTCTAACAGGTCTCTAGAGCAGGCCTCCTCAAACTTTTTAAACAGGGGGCCAATTCACTGTCCCTCAGACCATTGGAGGGCCGGACTATAGTTTAAAAAAAAAATACTATGAACAAATTCCTATGCACACTGCACATATCTTATTTTGAAGTAAAAAACAAAACAGGAACAAATACAATTCACAGCATCTCATGTGGCCTGCAGGCCGTAGTTTGAGGACCCCTGCTCTAGAGCCTTGCTTCTGAAAATGTGCCTCAAACCAGCAGCATCTGTGTTACTGGAGGCTTCATAGAAATGCAGTCTCTCAGATTCCACTCTGAAGCTATTGAATCAAAAACTGCATTTTAAACAAGATCCCAGGTGATTTCTATACACATTAGCTTTTGAGAAGCACTCTTCTAAAACTGTCTCAAATTTCCCTAATGAGAAGAATCACGCGGAATGCTTGTTAAGTATGTAGATTATCCAGCATAGTTCTTAGAAATTCTGATTCATTAAATCTGGTAATTTAAAAAATTAACTGTAGCTGGCACAGTGGCTCACTCCTGTAATCCTAGCACTCTGGGAGAATGAGGCAGGTGGATCACTTGAGCTCACAAATTTGAGACCAGCCTGAGTAAGAATGAGACCCCTGTCTCTACTAAAAATTAAAACCTGAGGCAAGAGAATCACTTGAGCCCAAGAGTTTGAGGTTGCTATGAGCTACGACTCCATGGCACTCTACCAAGGGTGACAAAGTGAGACTCTGTCTCAAAATAAAAAAAATAACTGTGAGTTTTATACAACAGTTTCTTGAATTATATCATTTCATTCAACGTCATTTTATTATAACTTTAATGAGAAAAAAAATTGCTGGGGCCACTGTCTATGTGGTTTGCATGTTCTCCCCATGCCTGTATGGGTTTTCTCTGCGTACTCTGCTTTCTTCCCATTTCCCAAAGAGTTGCACATTAGAATCTTAGGTGTGTCTGTGTGGTCCCAGTGTCAGTGGCGGGTATGCAAATGCACCCTGAAATGGGGTGGCATCCTGACCAGGGCTGGTTCCTGCCACATGCCCTGAGATGGCAGGACAGCCTCCAGCCAACATTGACCCTGAACTGGAGAAACTAGGCTGGAAAATGAATGACTAAATGAATACAAATTGTTGTAAAATAAAAATTCACCAAGTCTATGATAGTCATACAAATGCACAACAATAAACCATGTGGTGCAAAACTGCTCAGCAAGTCCGTATTTGTGATGATTTTTGAACTGCATGGTAGTAGGAGGTGTTTCTTACAATTTGATTTTGCAAATATTTATTCCTTGATTGAATCCTGTAGTGCTATGACTGCGTCACTCACTGATTGGCCAACAATTGGGTCATTATTATCTTACTTGTTTTTATTATTCTTTCTTAAAGGCATATATAGCTCACATTTATTTCAGTGTTTAATATTAGAAGTGTTTTGGGCTTTATTTAGAAGTCTGGAGATGTTTTTGTATGCCATACGAACTAAACTGTTATTTGTATCAACTAGCCTATGGTAAAATTGGTTTTGCTTTATATCATTTTACCTAAATTTGCAGTTTTCAAGAACCTATCAATGATAGTAAGTGGGGATTTACCATATTTAGGGAAGGAAACTATGCTCTCAAAGATAATCTAAGAGTTGGGCATGGTGGCTTATGCCTGTAATCCCAGCAATTTGAGAGACTGATGCAGAAGAGTCACGGGAGCCCAGGCATTTGATGCCACAATCATCTATGATTGCACCATTGTACTCAAGCCTGGGCAAGACCCTATCTCTTTAAAAAATATATATATATAATCTATCCATAGCTTCTGCAGCAGGCTTTGCCTCCTTTGCACACAAACTTGTATTTTTTTTACAGTGCTTGCCATATATTACCAACATAGTATATTAACAGGAGATTACAGGCCCCAGGATTCTCCATAGGAGGTAGAAAACTCAGTGAAAGCTAGAAATTATTTTTCACTTATCTTTGTGTGCCCAACAGAATATAAAATAGTGTTTTAATCATAGCAGGGACTCCAGAAACAGTTATTTCAATCAATTGATGTGTTTGATCTAAAGGATGTGTTGCCATTTAGAAGTCTAGACAGCTAGAAATATGAAGCTTAGAAAAGTGAATTAAAGAAAGAAGAACAAAGAATAAATTAAGTACTAACTCGATGCCAGAAACCCTGCATGGTATCTTTTTAAAAAATGTTTTTAATTTTTTTGTTTTTATTAAATCATAACTGTGTACACTGATGCATTTATGGGGTTCAGTGTACTGATTTGAATATACAATGTGAAATGCTTACATTGCACTGATTAACACATCCATCACAATTATACTCTTTTCTTAATAGTTTTGAAATGTACCATTGCATCGTGCACATTAGGTGAGGTCCCCCCAAATACTCTCCCTCCTCCTGCCTCCCCCTTCCCTCCTCTCTCTCCCCTCTTCCCTTCTACTTTTTGGATTATAGTTATGTTTTACCATTCGTATGGACCTACATGTATCTTATTACATTCATTTCCTCTCAATGAAGAATGGCTTGAATAAGTTAATCAGCTTGCTTGCTCAAGGTGACAAAGCAAAGTAATTGGTAGAGCCATGATTCAAATCCTGGTCTATCTGACCATGTCATGCCAGGGTAGCAGAAATAGGAGTCAAATTACTAGGCTGAGAGTGAATAATGGAAGCAAGTGAAGCAAATATCAAGCATGGTCAAAAGCACACCACAAGTCAGGAAACCAAGAGCTGGCGGCAGAAGTTTAAAAGCCTCACGTTGATGGGCGGTGCTGTGGCTCAGTGGGTAGGGCGTGAGCCCCACATAGAGAGGGTGGTGGGTTCAAACTCAGCCCTGGCCAAATTGCAACAAAAAAATAGCCAGGCGTTGTGGCAGGCACCTGTAGTCTGAGCTACTTGGGAGGCTGAGGCAAGAGAATCACCTAAACCCAGGAGTTGGAGGTTGCTGTGAGCTGTGTGATACCACAGCACTCTACCGAGGGCGATAAAGTGAGACTCTGTCTCTACAAAAAAAAAAAAAAAAGCCTCACATTGACCATGGCCAGATAGTGAAAATTGACAACCATTGAAGGGAAGGAACTTTATATGAAGACAAGATAAGAGTGGGTTTAGGAACCTCAAAAGACCTGTTTCTTGGCTAAGAGAAATGAACATGTCCTCCTCACTTGCCCCACCACCCTTCACCCTCCCAAATGAGGTTTGCTGATAATGGAAAGGTCAAATGCAAGAACATACAGCTGAGCCAGGTTTTCTTGGCTGAGTATATTTCTTAATCCATCAGACGACCAGCATGGAACAGGGCCACAGGCTGCTTCCCCTAGGGCAGCCTCACCATCTGCTGGTCTCTTTGCCTCACTCACTGACTCCTGCTGCCTCGTCTTTCCAAACAGTGGGTAGGGTAAGAGAGGCAAGCACTACCTTGGATTGAGAGAATGCCCAGCCATCTCTCTGTGGTTTCCTTTTTCTCTTTTCTGCTTTCTTTTCCTTTGGCTAGTGAGATTTTGCTATAGACTGAATATTTGTGTCCTTCCAAAAATTGTTGAAATTGTAATCCCCATTGTGATGGTACTAGGAGGTGAGACCTTTATTTAGGAGGTGACTAGGTCATGAGGATGGAGCCCTTGTGAAGGAGATAAAAGAGGTCACAGACAGTTGCCTTGTCCCTTCTGCCATACGAGGACTCAGTGAGAAGATGATTGTCCATGACCCAGGAAACATGTCCTCAGCAGACACCAAATCTGTTGGAATCTCAGTCTTGGATTTCCCAGCCTCCAGCACAGTGAGAAATAAATCTCTGTTGTTTACAAGCCACCCCATTATAATCATTATTACAGCAGTCTGAATGGACCAAGAGAGGCGAGATGGTGTTCTCAAGCCTCTCCTAAAAAGAGGCATCCTGAATCCTTTAGAAAACCAAATGGAAACCACTTACAAAACTTTTACTAACAAGTTTTAAGACTCTGCTGGTCTTGAAGTCTTAGGACCAATCAGAGGGATGCTTCCACCTGGAAACTTCTTCCATTGATTTGAAATCTAAAACTGCTCCAAGCCATTTTGGGCTCTTCGGCCATCAAAGCAACAGGCACAGAAAAGTATCCCAGAGTTGACACTCCTTGGCCATTGTAATGATGGTAAGGGCAAAGGAAACAATAAAGTGGGTTTATAGAAATCATAAATACCAGTTGTGTCCAGGCGTGGAATGAGGACCACTGCCTTCATCTGTACTTAATAATTGTTAAGGTTGCTATTGTTAGTATATAAATGTTGTTTTTCTCCCCCTCCTCATATACTGTATAGGATGTATTAAAGTAGTTAAATTTTGCCATGAGCATATCAGTAGTGGGATGGTGAGAATAACAACAGAACCAGAGGAAAGGTGGACAGCAGCTTCATTTTGAGCCTTTGGATACAACAGCAGGACTTGCCTTTGGTTGTGCCCCAAGTGGGAGAAACCAGAGTATGTTGGTTATACATGCAATAGTTGGCTTATGTCAGAAAGGGATGAAGAGCAATCTTTCCTGCCTAGGATAGGAAAGAATGTTCTGTGCAATCAGGAAACCTTCGTAGTGCTTGCTACTTCTACTGTATCCTACTACCCATGTAGGAGAAAAGTACCCATAAGCTCGAAAGGGAAATGACTTTGGCTACCCAGCTAGCTGCAGATGATTAGACTGGTTTGTCCACCAGTGACTCCCCACAGCATGATGGTGACTGATGAATCAAAAAGATCCTCCTTGTTCAAGGAATTCGAAGAGTTAAAAAGCAGAAAGACATTTTTACATGAACTATAGAAGAGGAGAGGGGAAAGTAGTTGGCTACTTCAAATCACAAATCCCAATTCCCACATGAATTCTTGCAATAAATCCCAGCCATGGGCAGTGCCTGTGGCTCAAGGAGTAGGGCGCCGGCCCCATATACCAGAGGTGGTGGGTTTAAACCCAGCCCCGGCCAAAAAAAACCAAAACTGCAAAAAATAAAATAAAATAAATCCCAGCCAGGCACAATGGCTCACACCTGTAATCTGGGAGCACTCTGGGAGGCCAAGGCAGGTGGATTATTTGAGTTCAGGAGTTCAAGACCAGCCAAAGCCAGAGCAAGACTCTGTCTCTACTAAAAGTAGAAAAACTAGCCAGGCATTATGGTGGGTGCCTGTAGTCCCAGCTACTAGGAGGCTGAGGCAAGAGGCTCACTTAGGCCTAAGAGTTTGAGGTTGCTGGGAGCTAGGATGCCATGGCACTCTACCCACAGTAAAAAACAAAACAAACAAACAAAAACTCCCTTTGTATTTTCTGGCCAGCTTGGAGTGAGTCTGTATACCTAGCTATGCAGAAGGCCTAACACATGCTGCTAAATACCTACCTGACTTTAAAATGCAACATTTGCTACATATGAAGGAACATTTGTAGCATGTGTAAATTATAAAACATAACAAAATAAACACAAAAGATTTGCTGCCTGACTTAAGATCTAACATTGTGGTCCCCAACCCCCGGGCCATGGACTGGCACCCGTCAGTGTCCTGTTAGACACCAGACCACAGAGCAGGAGGTAAGTGGGGGGTGGGGAAGCAAAACTTCACCTGTATTTATAGCCCCTCATTGTTCTGTCACAGCATACGTTTCTCCTTCTATCAGATCAGGGTTAGCATTAGATCCTCATAGGAGTGCGAACCACACTGTAAACTGCTTGTGCCCGGGATCTAGGTTGTGTGTTCCTTACATGAATCCAATCTCTCCCCCTTCCCTATCCTCCACTCCCAGTCATGAAAAAATAGTCTTCCATGAAACTGGTCCCTAGTGCCAAAAAGGTTGGGGAGTGCTGATGTAAAACCCCCCAAACACTGATGAAGTTACTTGGGTGTTCCTCTTCAATTTCACATACCCAGCCTGCTCCATTTTTCACTCCCACCAACCCAGGGGTGGCACTATTCTGAATTTTGTCTTTTTTGTAACTTTTCATATAAAAGAAAATCATGGCTTTACCACATATTTGCCTCTAGTCAATATTTGACAAGTTTTGAGCTTTATAAAAATGGTATCCTATTTATACCATATACACTAGTAAGTGAAGATTTGCTATTTCACTCATTATTTCTAATGCTTATTCACATCATTGCCTATTGCTATAGATAAATTATTTTCACCAGTGGATGAATTTCTGGCTGTGCGAATATACTGAACTTTGCTTATCCATTCACCTATCAATGGGCATCGGGATGATTTCTGGGTTTTTAGCATTTTGAAAAATATACCAAGGAACATTCTTGTACATTTCCTGATGCACTTAGGCAGGAGCATCTCTAGGGCACTTAGTAGGAGTGGAATTGCTAGAGTATTAAGGTAAACTAATAATGCCCCTCCATATGTCCACATCTTAATCCCCCAAGTCTGTGACTATTACCTTATATAGAAAAAGAGTCTTGGAAGGTGTAATCAAGTGAGGGATCTTGAGATAGAAGATTATCCTGGATAATCTGGTGGTCCATAATTGCAACGACAAGTATCCTTTCAAGTGGAAGATGAAGGGAGATGTGATTCCAGACAGAAGAGAAGAAAGCAAGGTACCCTAATAACACGCTAATTTTAGCTCAGTGAAACTGCTTTAGGACTTCTGGTCTCCAGAACTGTGAGAGAATAAATGTCTGTTGTTTTGAGCCACCAATTTGTGTTAATTTGTTATAGCAGCCATAGAAAACTAATACAGATATGCATATGTTCTACTTTATAAAATCATTCCTAATAACTTTCTACCAAAATTGGCAAGTATCCATTAATGATGATGTGTCAACATTGTATATCAAATATAAGTTCCAGTGGTGATTCCAGAATTCCTTTCCTGGGGTGTTGGAGTAGGTAAGGAAATTTGAAACTGTGTTCTGGAAAAAAAAATCATCAAAAGTTCCCATCAGAGAATGTGCATGGAGAGAGTGGGTCATTGCTGCCTGACACACTTCCAAGTTACTACTTTGCAAGTGGCTAATAACAACCAAGTTCTTTACTTAGTTACACTGTTCCTTTGTTGGAGACCTTAAAGAGATATCTTGTTGGCCCCAGGTCAGGGAGTTACAACCAGTTCTCAGATGCATGAATGGATTTTTAGGATCATTGGCATGCCATGTGCTTACTTGAATGACTTCCCAGTTTATGAAGGTGTTTTTGTTGTTAAACCAAGAGTGGGTTTATACAGAAGCATTGGCCTGGCCTTTGTACCTTGTAGAAACAGTACTTCTTTTTATGAAAGAACCTTCAAAGACAGTGAAGGGGTTAAACTAAAGATGAGCCTTTTTTGCCCTTTTCTCTTTGCATATCTGATTTGATTCAACATAGTTCATAACTCTCAATCTTGCCAAATTTCCAACGTTCTAGGATCATTACTGCTGCATGAGATTTATTTTAAGTGTTGCCTTCCCAACTAAAAATCAGGAGAAGAAAGGTATATTAGAGTTCTTTTCCTGCTACAAAATATTACCATCAACTTTGTATCTTAAAATAACAGAAATCTGGGCCAGGCACAGTGGCTCATACCTGTAATCTTAGCTCTCTGGGAGGCCAGAGTGGATTGCCTTGAGCTCACAGGTTCGAGACCAGCAGAGCAAGAGCAAGACCCAGACCCCATCTCTAAAAAGTAGCCAGGTGTTGTGGTGTGCGCCTATAGTCTCAACTACTTGGGAGGCTAAGGCAAGAGAATCACTTGAGC
Organism: Perodicticus potto; assembly: GCA_963574655.1. Lineage (NCBI taxonomy): Eukaryota > Metazoa > Chordata > Mammalia > Primates > Lorisidae > Perodicticus > Perodicticus potto. Next base: position 15,247 of record CAUYRH010096629.1, read on the forward strand.
CCAAGAATTGAAAGGTTGCTGTGAGCTCTGACAGCATGGCACTCTACTGAAGGTGACAAAGTGAAACTCTGTCTCAAAAAATAAAAAATTAATTAAAAAATATAAAATAACACAAATTTATTAATATTACCTTATAGTTTATAGATCAGAAGTGCAACATATGTCTCACTGGACAAAAATTGAGGTATTAGCAGGACTGTGTTTCTTTCTGGAGGATCTAGGGAGACTCTGTCTTTGCCTTCTCTAGCATCAAAGGCTTCCTGCATTCCTTGGCCCATCGCCCCCTCCTTCAAAGCCCATAACATGGCATCTCTCTGGCCATTCTTCCATACTGACATCTTTCTCTCTGACCACATCAGGAGAAGTCCTCCAATTTAAGGACACATGTGAGTTTGGATGGGGTTCACTCATATATTCCAGGACAATCTCTTTTTTTCAAGATCCTTGATTAAATCGCATCTGGAGGGTCCCTTTAACCACATAGTGTAACATATTCACGTTTTCTAATAATTAGGATGTGGGTGTCTTTGGGGGAGGCATTATTCTGCCTACCACAGAAGGTTTGTTTAAAGAGAAAAATACAGGGACAAATGTGATCCTTATGTAGCTGCTGGTGTTACAGACATATAAACCACACAAACATCCTGTTGTTTAGCAGGCCCATTAGAATATCATAAAGCATAAAAAATAATGCATGCATTTCAAATTTATATTTTTGGAAGTGTATAGTTGGTACTCAATATCAATGCAACATCTAATATGAATGGAATTGTATATATGTGCTTCTTTCACACATTATTTTTGTGAGGTCCACCCATTTATTGCATGGAGCTGTAAATTATTGATTCTCATTACTATAGAGTTTTCTGTATTCTACTTCTAAATTTTATGAATATACCACAATTTATTTGTCCATTCTATTATTTATGGGAACTTGGAAAGTTTCCCGTATGAATTGTGCTGCAATATATTAGATCCCATATCTTTTTTTTTCCATGTCTTTTGATAAGTATATGAACACACTTCCATTGGGTTACACTTGGAAGTAGTATTACTGGGTCATAAAGTAAGGATATGTTCAGGTTTAGTAGATACCAGCAATGTTTGAAGATTCTAATTATTCCACATCCTCACTAATATTTTTTCTTGATAGCCTATCTCTTTCTTTATAGACATACCAGTGGATATATAGAAGTATTTTTTTTTTTTTTTGAGACAAGAGTCTTACTTTGTTGCCCTTGGTGATGGTGTTGCCATCACAGCATCATAGCTCACAGCAACATCAAACTCTTGGACTCAAGTGATTCTCTTGCCTCAGCTTCCTAAGTTGTTGGGACTACCGGTGCCCACCACGATGCCCCGCTACTTTTTTTTTTTTTTTTTTTGTTGTGACAGAGTCTCACTTTATCGCCCTTGGTAGAGTGCCCTGACATCAAACAGCTCACAGCAACCTCCACTCCTGGGCTTAGGTGATTCTCTTGCCTCAGCCTCCTGAGTAGCTGAGACTACAGGCGCCCACCACAACGTCCGGCTATTTTTCTGTTTTGCGGTTCGGCCGAGGATGGGTTTGAACCCGCCACCTTCGGTATATGGGGCCGGCGTCCTACTCGATGAGCCACAGGTGCCGCCCCTGCCCCGCTACTTTTTGGAGACAAGGTCTCACTCTGGCTCAGGCTGGTCTCCAACCTGTGAGCTCAGGCAATCTACCAGCCTCGACCTCCCAAGTGATGGGATTACAGGCGTGAGCCACTGTGCCTGCCCATATTGAGGTCTTTCACTATGGCTCTGATTTACATTTCCCTAATGACTAATGAAACTGAGCACCTTTTAATATATTTATTAGCCACTTGGATCGCATCTTTTTCCCAGTGTTTATGCAATTCTTTCAGACTTTTTTAAAAATTTAGTTGTTTATCTTTTTCTCCTAAGTTTTTAGGTGGTGCTAATATATTCTGGAAACAAGTCCTTTGTTGAATATATCAGTTGGTTGTCTCTTGATGAACGGAGGTTCTTAATTTCAATACAGACCAAACCAATTTGTTAATTTTCCTCTTTATGGCCAGGGTCGGTGGCTCAGGCCTATAATTCTAGCACTTGGGCAGCCGGGTGGGTGGATTGCCTGAGCTCACAGGTTTGAACCCAGCCCGGGCCTGCCAAACAACAATGACAACTGCAACAACAACAACAAAAAAATAGCTGGGCATTGTGGCGGGCACCTATAGTTCCAGCTACTTGGGAGGCTGAGGCAAGAGAATTGCTTAAGCCCAAGAGTTTGAGGTTGCTGTGACCTGTGACGCCATGGCACCCTATTGAGGGTGACATAGTGAGATTCTGTCTCAAAAAAATTTTTTTTCATTTTTATGGCTAGCACTTTTGCTATTCTTTCTTTTTTAAAAAAACTTTTTCTTATATTCCAATTTTAACTTGGTTTTTAAAAATAGGATAGAATGGGGGCACACCTGTGGCTCAAAGGAGTAGGGTGCCAGCCCCATTTGCCGGAGGTGTCAGGTTCAAACCCAGCCCCGGCCAAAAGCTGCAAAAAAAAAAAAAAAAAATCGGATGGCTTACAACTGTAATCCTAGCACTTTGAGAAGATGAGGTGGGAGGATCACTTGAAGCCAGGAGTTTGAGACCAGCCTGAGCAACAATGTAAGACCCCCCATCTCTGTAAAAATTAAATAAAAAAATAGCCAGGCATGGTGGCGAATACCTATAGTCCAGCTACTTGGGAGATGAGGTGGGAGGATCATTGGAATCCAGAAGGTGGAGATTGCAATGAGTTATGATGACATCATGGCTTCTAGCCTAAGCAATAGAGCAAGACACTACCTCTAAATAAATAAAAATAAAAAGGAAAAATCAGGCTTGGTGCCCATAGCTCAGTGGTTAGGGCACCAGCCACGTACACCAAGGCAGGCCTGTTCGAACTTGGCTCCGGGGCCTGCTAAAACAACAATGACAACTACAACAACAACAACAAAATAGCCAGGCATTGTGGTGGTTGCCTGTAGTCCCAGTTACTTGGGAGGCTGAGGCAAAAGAATCGCTTAAGCCCCAGAGTTTGCAGTTGCTGTGAGTTGTGACACCCTGGCACTCAACCGAGGGTGACATAGTGAGACTCTATCTCAAAAAAATAAAAAGATATTAACTAATTCTCATTGCCAGGTAGATAAAAATAAAATTTGTTGTTCACAAGCCTGGTTTTCTAGTTTTAAAAAACTCTGACTTAATTCCAAGAAGATATTGTCCAGTTCAAAAACATTTGGTGCCCCAAAATGAAAATAAATAGCTTTAGAGAAATAACCTTTCATTGCCTTTTCACGCCAGAAATATTCACAGGATAGGTGAAAAAGAATCTCTTTCAAATTCTTCCCCCTAAATCTGATCAGATAGCTTCCCTGGTGAAGTATGCACATCTAACCATGAATATTTGTTAGGTGGCTGCTATGTGCTAGACACTCCAGGAGTATGTTTCCAGAAGGTATTTTATGCCTCTGATTGTTTTTGAAGTCCACAGGACGCCACCTATGGGGGAGCACTAAGGTGCATGAAACATTTGGAGAGTTTGAGGGTATAAACCCAAGGGCCCTACCCCACGTCTGGGACTCTCCCTGCCTTGTGCCTGCCAGTCCTACCTGCCCCAGGACTAACTGGAGGCTTAGTTCTGAACACTATGTAAGTAGCCTTGGGACTAGGGGGGGGTCTTGTATCAGACAACAACCAACAAGACAAACAGAAACTGTTCTGAGGATTTAGAATAGAGAGAATTTACTGAGGGGATTTGGTGACTAGGGTGATGGAGTAGCTGAGAAGCCTATGTTAAAGCATCCTGGAGATTAGCAGCAACGGGAAGGCATGTCCACCACTAGGCTGGAAGGAGAGATGGAAGGAGATGATATGATTCGAGCCAGGGGCTGCGGTCAGCAGTGGAGCAAGAACCAAAGCGGACCTGTCTGATGGAAGCTGGAACCAACAAGAAGACATAATTGCAGACAGAGAATAGGGCTAAGACAGAAAAGAATGAGAATGTCCTGGCTTTTCCCTTCAGCCCTCTGAACTCATTTCAGTACCTCTCATCTGCAGATCCCAGAAGGAAGTCAGTCTATAAGAGGCCCAGGAAACAGACTGCAGGGTCAGGCCCCTGCTGCACTGAGTGGAACAGGGCTGTCCTGGGAACAAAGAGCCCAGGATGAGAAAGGACTGCTTTGACACTTCTCAGGTGCCACATGCTTCCCCGTTTTCTATCTTCCTTGCAGCTGAGCTCTCCACATCAGCTTACCAGAATTCTTTACTTTTTTTTTTTAGAGACAGGGTCTCCTCTGGCTCTGTCCCACGGGCGCGAGTGCAGTGGCATGATCATAACTCACTGTAACCTCAAACTGGGATCAAGTGATCCTGCCTCAGCCTCCCAAGTAGGTGGGACTACAGGCATGCACCACCTTGCCTGATTAATTTGTTTCCTTTTTCTTTTCTTTTCTTTTTTTAAAATAGAGATGGGAGTGGGAGAGGATATTGCTACTGCCCAGGCTGGTCACTGGCAATTGCTTTCAGCCCCAGAATTCTCTGTTTTCTCTTGCTAAAACTGCTTTTTTTCTTTTGTTGAGATAGAGTCTCACTCTGTCTTACTAGGTAGACATCAGGTCACTGCAACCTGTAACTCTTGGGCGTGAGCAATCCTCTTGCCTCAGCCTCCTGAGTAGCTCTTGTTCAGGCTGATCTCAAACTCTTCAGCTCAAGCAATCCACCTGCCTCAGCCTCTTGGCCTCAAGCAATCCTCTTGCCTCAGCCTCCTAAGTAGTTGAGACTATAGGTACCTGCCACAACACCTAGCTAGTTTTTCTATTTTTTTAGTAGAGACAGGGTCTGGGTCCTGCTCAGGCCAGTCTTGAGCTCCCACTCACCTCAGCCAGAGTGCTAGGATTACAGGCTTGAGCCACTGCACCTGCTTATTACTGACCTCTTGCCTGAGCCCAGGCAAGATGGGCTCATCTCTGGAATCATCTGGAAACCAGTTGAAAAGTACAGATTCCTGGGCTTGCCCTCAAATACTGAATAAGAATCTTTGGAGGTCAAGTAAAGAAAACTATATTTCTTTATCTATCTCAAGATGATTCTAATGTAGGTGATCTCTGGATTCATTTTTTAAAGCAATGCTTAAAGATGGAACTACTGTAGTTCAAAGTTCTGAATCCTCCCAGTTTTCTTCCATCCTACTAGAATTAAAACTACCATGCCTAGCTGGATTGTAGAATGAGGGTAGTCTCCAGACAAATACACGATATTTAATATATAAAAATAGATGGAATTTTATATTTATATTATGACTAAAATACAAATGATACGTTAATTTCAATATTATTATTAACTGCATAATGTCTAATGATATTTGTAAATACACTGTACTATTGTTTTGGTTTAAATTGAGTTAAGCTGGACATTAAAAAAAGACTTTCAACTGAGTGTGTTGTTGAGTGCCTGTAGCCCCAGCTACCCCAGAGGCTGAGGCAACAGGATTTCCTGAGCCCAGGAGTTCCTGAACATCAAGTGAGATCTCCTCTCAAAAAAATACATACATACCCATATATGTACATATATACATAGTAAGTAAAACTAAGGCAGGCATGATGGCTCATGCCTGTAATCCCAGCACTTTGGGAGGCTGGGGCAGGAGGATCACTTGAAACCAGGAGTTTGAGACCAGCCTGAGACCCTGACTCCATTAAAAAAAAATTAACTGGGCATGATGGTGGTACCTGTAGTCTCAGCTGTTTGGGAGACTGAGGTAGAAGGATTTCTTGAGCCCAGGAATTTGAGGTTGCTGTGAGCTAGGCTGAGGCCATGACACTCTAGCCTGGGTGACACAGCAACACTTTGTCTCTAAATAAACAAATAATTTCCCATCTCTGAAACATTGGCTTATTTTCTCAATAAAATTATGGAATATGAGTCTTTTGTCTACTACCGTTACCTTTTTTCTCTTTTTCCCTTTATAAATATGACAAAAATGTAAAAATCACTTATATATTTCTTGGCCTACAGCAAGACACATTTTATAGCCACTTATGATGTAGTTAAAACCATCTACTGGTGTTAGTAGTTAAAAGCAGTGAGGGGTTAAGTGTCTCATGTGTACTGTTGGCAACATTCACATAAACTTTAACAACTTGATTATCATGTTCATATAACTGAGAAATATGGATTCAGTAGATATTATCCTGCCATCAAAATGACATAAAATTAATGTATTACCATGAAATGATATAATATTTAGTGGAAATGGAGGACACAATTATATAAGATATAATTATGATTGTATGCAAAATATCTTCTGATCCAACAATTTTACTTCCCAAACAGGTGTGCAAAGATAAATATATAAGGATGCCCACTGCATTACTTATAATAGCAAATTAGAAACTACAAATCTTCACTAGTGGTGATCAGTTCAAAAAGTA
>CAUYRH010096632.1:0-20155 GCA_963574655.1 Perodicticus potto
ATGTCTCAGGATATAAAATCAATATCCACAAGTCAGTAGCCTTTGTATATGGCAATAACAGTCAAGATGAGAGGCTAATTAAGGACACAACTCCCTTCACCATAGCTTCAAAGAAAATGAAATACCTAGGTATATACCTAATAAAGGAGGTGAAGGACCTCTATAAAGAAAATTATGAAATCCTAAGAAAGGAAACAGTAGAGGATATTAACAAATGGAAGAACATATCATGCTCATGGCTGGGAAGAATCAACATTGTTAAAATGTCTATACTTCCCAAAACAATCTACCTATTTAATGCCATCCCTATTAAGATACCAACATCATACTTTCAAGATTAGGAAAAAATGATTCTGCGTTTTATATGGAAGCAGAAAAAACCCCGCATAGCTAAGGCAGTTCTTAGTAATAAAAACAAAGCTGGGGGTATCACCATACCAGACTTTAGGTTGTACTACAAAGCCATAGTGGTCAAGACAGCATGGTACTGGCACAAAAATAGAGACATAGACATTTGGAATCGTATAGAAACCCAGGAAATGAAACTAACAACTTACAACCACCTAATCATCGATTAACCAATCAAGAACATACGTTGGGGGAAAGACTCCCTATTCAATAAATGGTGTTGGTAAAACTGGATATCCACATGTTAAAAGACTGAAACTGGACCCTCACCTTTATCCACTCACAAAAATTGATTCTAGTTGGATAAAGTTAAAATATCTTTAAAGGCAACACATAGTTAACTGGATCACATGTAAACATCTTCACAAATCCCCTTTTATGAGCTTCATTTAACCTTCACAGATAATCTACAAACATTCTAAATCTTCTTTAACTTTTGCCCTGTCTTTCACTTTCTTAAACAACCATTTGGTTTCAGGACAAGTTTATCACACAAGATTCTTTCCTTACACAATGCCATTTTCCTTTCTGTCTAATTTCTCTTACTTCCAAAAACCCACTTTTCACAAAACAGGATCACAGTTAACCATGAAGTTAGTCGTTCACTCAGCCAGACTGATAATCAGAAGGTTTAAAAGGCAAGAATCTTATTCTTTGACAAAGACTCAGCTTCTCCAATAATTTAAACAACCATATTATTACACTTTACAAATGAGAAGTGAGAGATATGTTATGAAATATAACATTTATACAGGATTTTCCCACTCAGGGCTGGACAGGAAACCCCTATTTTTCAGGCTCAGGTGAGCTCAGACATCAGACTCCCATCTCCAGGCACAAACATACTGCAAGCCACACTTTCTGAGGAATAAAGCAGTTCTAAACCTTTTGGATGACTTCACCCTGAGTAGGGAGCACACACTCTAATTCCTTTTCCAGATAAAACTGCAAAGACCTAATAACCTTGTCCAAGGTGCGGGGCTGTGTTCATTCATGTGCTAGAATACCCGTTCAGTTTGTAAAAATATTTTTTCATTTGTTAAGTTGTGGTTAAAATATCTCTCAGGGCCAATTATTTATACATAGACAAAGGACTCATGCAGGAGACTTCTGACTTAGGCCCCCTCCAAGCTGTTCACCTTGGAGACCTGCTGTGGATATGAGTACGGTCCTGTCTGGCACAAGATTTACACTCTCTCCCAGATTTCCAAGGGCCATCCAGAGCTCACCAGACTGCCCGAACCACAACACTTTCCAAGGCACGGCCCCTTTGCCCATAGCTCTAGCACTCTCCACTCCCTCTGCACTTCCTGCAGTTCAACAAAATTTCAGTCAGTTTCTGAGCACTCACATACACAAGTTCCAACCCATTTCTTAATTTGGGTAGCCTTGATTTTTCACTGGAATTGCTACTTAGCCATAGGAGGCAAATTAACACACCCTTAGGTTTTTTTAGTTATATTCCCACACTCTCATACACTTTTTAACAGGACTGTGGGGTGCTCTAACACCCCCGGGGTTGATTGGATGGCCGCTTTCATTCCGATGGTGTTTCTGGTGACAGGTGTTGACACGCATTTCTGGGAGGCCCTGTCAGGCCAGTAGGGCTGAGGCTCCCCACTGTTGAGTCATTCTACCAACACACACCTCCGAGAGCTTCTGACAGGCCAATAGCCGGGCAACTCGGGGTCCCTGTCCAAAGTTCCTGTCTCTTTGGCCTTCTCTCGGAGGATCCTAAGGGCTTTACCCAAATTACAACAAACGAATTCAACAAACAGTTACATGTCTTCACGACAATCCACAACAAAGAAGCACCACAAAAATACCATCAATAGTTACATTAATGTCTGCCGACATTAGCCAAAAATAGATGTTAAAGTGGCTTATCTCCAGAGGTGGACTCACAGGTGAATTTAGGAGTGATTGTCAGCCGGTCTCCTGAGGGCTCCAGGTTCTCCGGGGACCCTGAAATGTTTCCAGGTGGGAGCCTCCCCTCAGAGGGACCACAGCCTGCCCACCTCCTGGAGGCCACCTGAGGATCGGCAGAGTAAGAGCCAGACAGAGGAATGCCAGTTTAAAAAGAAAAAGCGGCTGCTGTTTCAAAAACTAAAGAGGACTCTTTTTTTTTGTATTTTTTTTTTATTTTTGGGGGGAGGTTTGGCTGGGGCTAGGTTTGAACCCACCACCTCCAGCATATGGGGCCGGCGCCCTACTCCTTTGAGCCACAGGCGCCGCCCAAGAGGGCTCTTTTTTTTTTCCTTTAGTTCCAAATGAGTAATTGACATTGGGTCTTCTGCTGAGTGCACCTTATCTCAAGGCTATTGGTAGTAACATAGCAACTACAGCTTTTAGCAGGCAAAAAGATAGGAAAACGGTCTTAACAAACTTTGCATTAACTCTTTAATTGCTGTAAAAGAGAGGGTCCCAAACGCAGGCAGGTCATTTACACCACAGTGCCAAGAAAAAAAATGAGGAAGTGCAAAAGGGCCACGTGAGAAGGATAGAAGCCAGTAGGCGCATCACGCAGCCAAGCGGACCAAGATTCCAGAGCAACACTGTACAGTAAAGTCCAACTCCCACCTGGAAAGCCACATCCAAGGCAGTGGGAGACATAGGAGATATGCGAGAAATAAGGTAAAAAGACTAGTTTTTGCAAACCGACAGAACAGACAAGGGCCCAACATGAAGATTCAGATGTAAACAGACAAACATAAATCACACTCCACACAGGTGCCTGTGCAGGCCCACCCGGGCTCCGTGGCCACGTGGGCCATGGAATCATATCCAGACTCATTCACTCTCTCACGCAGCAACCCAAAACCTAAGGACCCGGTTGGCCATTCCAACACAGATCCGGGTCTGGCCAGCCATTCCAGCACAGACCCAAACAGAAGTTCCCAGCCACGTCTCAGGGGATTTGGCCACCTGGGGTGTAGCCGCGTCCAGCCCCCAAGAGTGACTCCCAATGAACTTACCAGTAAAAAGAGAAACCAGAATCAGACTCCGTTAAGGTGCCCAAATTTAGTCTATTAATTTGGCGGGTTGGGGTAGGGAGATAGAGATGGCTTATCACCCAGAGCTGAGGAATATCTCTCAGCGGCCGTCCCCGAGGTGAAATCCAGCTCATGTGTCCTACCCACAACTAATGGCCGTAGCCTGGGTCAAAACCCAGGGATCGCGCTGGAGCCTCCGAATGTTATAGAGTGAAGCAAGCGACCACCAGGCAAATAATCTTGAAAATGCCAATAAGGAGTCTTTATTTAGACTTTGGCCAGCCACCCTCTTAAGTGAGGAGAGCAGCCACCACCAGGGTTAATGCTCAGCTTTTACAGGTCGGATGATGCAGCCAGCAAGCCGCCAGACTCCACGACGGCACATACAGAAGGCACTTGCGGTTACTTGGTTAAGCAAAACAATAGCTAGATACGAAACATTTTTAACATCGATGAGGTCAGCATGACTTTCTCCGGTCTGTGTTGACCATGAAGTCAGCAAGGCCTTGTCTTGTGTGTTCCCAAGGCCTCATTCTTCCCTCCTTTGTTTCTTATTGGGAAGGGGAAGATGGGGGAGAACTCAGGAGCCTCATGCAGGTATCAAACCCCTTCTCCCACCTAAGCACCACCTCAGAGTGCCGTGGAGCCAATCTCACTCACCTCAAACTCCTGGGCCCAAGCGATCCTCCTCTCTCAGCCTCCCGAGTAGCTGGGACTACAGGCACCCAACACATCACCCAGCTGGTTTTTCTATTTTTAGTAGAGACAGGATCTTACTTTTGCTCAGGCGGGTCTCGAACTCCTGAGCTCAAGGCATCTGCCTTCCTCGGCCTCCCAGAGTGCTGGGATTGCAGGTGCCCGGCCTATTTATTTATTTATTTGATTCTGTGTGTCCCCAGCCAAAATGAAGGACATCGGAAACGCTGTCTCCTTGCCTTCTGTGTCCGCCTGGTACAGAGTGTACTTAATAGATACTGAGACAGAGAAACGGGCAGACTGCAGAGATAGAAAGACCCCAAGAGTGAGTGGGGGGGGAGATGCACACGGAATCAGGGTCCCCGCACCCCGCCACGCACCCTGCTAACAAAGGAGTCTACTTCTCCCCACCTCCTTGTTGACAGAAAGTCCATCAGGCAAGGACACCAGCTCTGTGCCCTCTCTGAGCCTCCATGTGCCCCAGGAAGACAGCTGCCACAAGACCCCGCTCTGGGGCTGTCCGGTTCCTGCTCTGCTTGCCCATCCCAGGAGCTCCCTAGCACAGGCAGAACAGGAAGGAGGTGCCCAGCGTGGGGTCCCCAGGAACAAGCCATTCTGGGGCTGAGCTGCTAAGGCCTGGCTCTGGACACCCAACCTGCAGGCCCACGCCCCCTAAAGGCCCAGCTCACCACCTCCTGGGATCTCTGGGGTGAGTGAGCTAAAGCAGAGAGATCCCATTTTCCAGGGGGAATGGGCTCCCTTCTGCACTCTGGGTCACACAGGGAGGACACAGAGAGGATAAAAGGAGGGCAGCCAAAGAGCCCCAGACCTGGGTTGGCAACAAAGGCAGGTACACAAGTTCACCTTGTGCGGGCCAGGCCCAGAGGGTGGCACCTACACCGGCAGGACAGCCCTCCTCCCGGCATGACGTTTCCAAAGATACACGGATAAGATCAGCCTGCTGACTCTGGGACTTTGCTCTCCCCTGGCACCAGCCAGTCCCGCACACCTCTATGTCCACGGAGCCCGTCATGGGGCACCCGGCCTTCCTGTTCATTGTGGCTCTGGCCACCCTCCTGGCCACCGGGACCGGGGCGCCAGTGCACAGGCAGGGCTCCCGGTATAAGCTGCTCCTCGTGTCTTTCGATGGCTTCCGCTGGAACTACGACCAGGATGTGGACACCCCCCACCTGGACGCCATGGCTCGAGACGGGGTGAAAGCTCGATACATGACGCCTGCCTTCGTCACCATGACCAGTCCCTGCCACTTCACCCTCGTCACTGGTGAGGCACAGGGCCCTCGGAAGGTGGGATAAGGGGTAGGCCCCAGGTGGGATAAGGGGGGAGGCCCTTGCTCCAAGGAGGGGCCACTGAGGCAGTACCCAGCTCCAGGACCAAAGAGGTCCTCCCTACTGGTGACAACTGATGAAGGGCAAGCGAAAGTGAAAATGCCCAGCAGGGGCTGTGGCCAGGGCCTCTGGTTCCAGGTGGTGACAGTAGCAGCTCCTCAGCCGCCAGCTTCCCCCTCTCCCTCATCCCTTCCCAATCCCAGACAGCTGCCTAGGCTGCAGGCTGTGTACATGTGGGTTTTTAAAAGCCAAGCAGCACAAAGGGTGCTGGGGAGACAGACAGGATCTGCCCTTCCCCACGGGCACCACTTTCTGTACGTCCTTCAAAGACACTAGGTGAGGGTCCTGGGGCTGCCACAACAAAGGACCCCAGGATGGCTGAAAACCCCAGATACTGATGCCTGGAGCCGAAGTCCAAATGTAGGAGTGCAGGGCCGTACCCCCTAGAAAGCTCAGGGGCCTTCCTGCCTATTCCAGCTTACGGTGCGTTCCTTGGCTTGTGGCTACATCACCAGGACCTCTGCCGCTGCCTTGGCCCAGCTTTCTCCCGTGTGTGTCTGTGTCCAAATTGCCCACTTCTCATGAAGACGCCAGGCACTGGATTTAGGGCCCCGCTCCCATGTGACCTCACCTCACCCTAACTAACTACCGCTGCAGAGATCATTTCCCAACAAGGCCACATTCTGAGGGTCCATATAGGTATGAATTTGGGGCTGCTGTTCACCCTCACACCAGCACTTCCACGGCCATGGCCCCTCTGCACACACGTGGGGGCACATGGTCCTCCATGCCACGCTTGGCCGCTTTGACTTTCCCCCACGGTGGGAGGGGACACATTCTGCTCCAAGCCTCCTTTTGTACCTTTTGAACTTAGTGCCAAGTGCACACAATTCCTGAGCAAGAAAAAAGTCTAAGAATAGCTCAGGGCCCTCCACTCCGGTTGTAGGAACCCTGCATAAGATTTCGTGTGACAGATGGGCCGTGATTTACTTGATCAGCTCCTCCCAGTGGCCATTTAGGTTGCTCCCAATCTTCTGCTAAAGCTGCAGAAGCTGCAGCTGAGACCCTTGCAGGAGTCCGTGTGCCTATGTGCACACTGAGCTGCAGGTAAACTCCTAAAGGTGGGAGTGGCATTGCCAGCTGAAAGAACACACAAACCTGGGCTGCCACTGGGCTGCGTGTGGGATGCCCGCCCGCCCGATGCCCGCCCGCCCGCCCCAGCCCCAGCCGGCCTTCCCACCCACAGCACAGGGTATCTGCCTGCTGCCTGTGCCTCTTCCGTCCCCGCATCCCAACACGGCTGTGGCCCCAGTGCCTGTGCCTCTCTCCCCCACAGGCAAATATATCGAGAACCACGGGGTGGTCCACAACATGTACTACAACACCACCAGCAAGGTGAAGCTGCCGTACCATGCCACGCTGGGCATCCAGAGGTGGTGGGACAATGGCAGCGTGCCTATCTGGGTCACCGCCCAGAGGCAGGTAATGCTCCCCCCCACAGGCATCTCCTGACCTGGTGCAGAAGGGTATGAAGTAGGATGTTTGGGAAGGTAGGCGGTGGGCGCTGGTGGGGACCCTACCTAGTCCTCCTTGGAGTCCTGAGACCAAGAGGGATTGCTCTGTCTTCCCAAATGGAGGGGAACTGAACCCCTGGACCCTCTAGCACAGGGAAGTCCACTGTCAGCCGGGTGTGGTGACTCCTGCCTATATTCCCAGCACTCTGGGAGGCTGAGGAGGGAGGATCCCTTGAGCTCAAGTGTTCAATACCAGCCTGAGCAAAAGTGAGACCCCATCTCCACTAAAAATAGAAAAATTAGCCAGGCATTATGGTGGGTACCTGTAGTCCCAGCTACTTGGGAGGCTGAGGCAAGAGGATCACTTGAGCTCAGGAGTTGGAGGTTGCAGTGAGCTATGGTGATGCTACTTGCATGCCAGCCCAGGTGACAGAATGAGACTCTGTCTCAGAGAAAAAAAGAATGTATTTGACAATAAAATGGCTCTCCCATACCCCTCTCAGGCTGTACAGCTACATTCTCAAGGGCCAAAGATAAAATAAGGAGTGGGTAGTAGGGTTGAGCCCAGGAATCCCCCAATTTGTGATCCTCTAGGGCAGCAGTTCTCAACCTGTGGGTCACGACCCACAGGAACTGTATTAAAGGGCTGCGGCATTAGGAAGGTTGAGAACCACTGCTCTAGGGCTTCCTGGCCTGGAAGTGAGGCTTCTAGTCATCAAAGTGGAGGTTTCTGAGAAGCACCTGAAATAAACGCTGGAACCTATCCCCACCTTATAGCCAATGTAACCCCACAGTATGAGTCCCCATGATCCCCAAGCATCTATACTCAGGGCTCCATCCACCAGGTTCCAGAGCAGGAAACCAAAGTGGTCAGGGTGTCCAACCCAATGGAAGAATGGCCTGGGGAGCGAGTGGGTGGGTAGGACAGGTGTAGACAGAGGGCTGGAAGGACAGATGGATTCTAATTCTAAATAAGACACAAACTGATTTATGGGTGGATGACCAGACGGGCAGGTGGACAGGCATCCAGAAAGAGTTGCTGCTCATCTGGGATGTTTGTATATCCCTTGTCTTGTTAGCACCTGAGTCTACTGGGCGCCTGTTGTCTCCTCTAGAGAAATGGTTTGCCCCGATAGTCTGAGATGAGAGATGTTCCAGAAGACAAAAGTCCCGTGACCACAAAAAAGAAGGGGATGAAGAGTGCCCGTGCTCACGGGCACAGGCTGGGGGCATTGGCCAAGGAGGTTGCAGGGGCCCTGACACTGTCCCATCCTGGCAGGGCCTAAAGACCGGCTCCTTCTTCTACCCCGGGGGGAATGTCACCTACCAAGGGGTGGCCGTGACGCTGAGTCGGAAGGAAGGCGTCCTGCACAACTATAAAAATGAAACAGAGTGGCGGGCAAACATTGACACCGTGATGCGGTGGTTCACAGAGGAAGACCTGGATCTGGTCACACTGTACTTTGGGGAGCCAGACTCCACAGGCCACAAATATGGCCCCGAGTCCCAGGAGAGGAAGGAGGTGGTGCAGCAGGTGGACAGGACCGTGGGCTACCTCCGGGACAGCATCGAGCGCAACCGCCTCTCGAGTGTCCTCAACCTGATCATCACATCCGACCACGGCATGACAACCGTCTATAAGAATGCCAGTGACCTGGTCGAGTTCCACAAGTTCCCCAACTTCACCTTCCGGGACATTGAGTTTGAGCTCCTCGACTACGGGCCGAATGGGATGCTGCTCCCCAAAGCAGGGATGCTGGAGAAGGTGTACGATGCCCTCAAGGATGCCCACCCCAGGCTCCACGTGTATAAGAAGGAGTCGTTCCCCGCGTCCTTCCACTATGCCAATAACCCCAGGGTCACGCCTCTGCTGATGTACAGTGACCCCGGCTACGTCATCCATGGGGTGAGTCGCCTGCTGGATGCACAGTTTAAGGGGGATCCTTCCATTTCTATAAATAGCATCCCCTGTTCCTAGCCAGTCCTGAATTTGAAGAGTGTCCAGCATGGGGTAGGACACAGCCATCACCATGTGATAGGGGTGTGCACTTAGCACCAGGTATGGGAAGTCCAGATGTGAGGGTGACATGGGAAAGGCAGGTGGGAGTGGGGAGCCTGCTCTTCCCTCCACAGAGAACCCAGGGGTGCTGACGGGAAGCAAGCCCAGATGAGGGAGAGGTGGTCCCCAGAAAAGGAGTGATCTATGTCGCAGCATGATGGAGGCAGGAACGGCCTCAGACTGTCTCAGTCCCATTTGCTCGGGGGTCTCCATTTATTTCTAAGCCTCTCTGTTTGGAGGCTCAGAATTCAGAGAAACTGAGCCTCAGAACCCACCTCCACACTGGAAGTCCTCACCAAGATGCTCTGTCCCGGAGATCTCGCCCCCGGGGTGTTGATGGGGACAGCGGGGTAGGTAGGAGGGCTGGTTGCTCCCAGCCAGGCCCTCAGACCCTGGCCACCTCCCCGGCAGAGAATTAACGTCCAGTTCAACAATGGTGAGCATGGCTTTGACAACGGGGACATGAACATGAAGACCATCTTTCGGGCCATGGGCCCCAGCTTCAAGTTGGGCCTGGAGGTGGAGCCCTTTGACAGCGTCCACGTGTATGAGCTCATGTGCCATCTGCTGGGCATCAAGCCTGAGCCCAACGACGGGCACCTCAGCACCCTGCTGCCCATGCTGCACTCAGGTGAGGCCGGCCAGTCCCTTCTCCCTGGCTTCTGGGGACAACTAGAGCCCCTCTCTGACCACCCATGAGCACCTGTGTGTCTAGAGCAGTGCTGGGGGAAGGCAGGCTGCCCTGGGAAGCCACCTGCTGGCTCCCAGATGGACATAGCCCACTCTCTCTCCACCAAGGCCACCTAGGGGTCTCTTTCCTGACACATTCAGAGGGCAAAGGCCGGAGAGGGGTAACCCTACCAGACAGGGCAGTGAGGGGCCATGGTGGGCAAGGGTGAGACTGAGAGGTGATGAGAGAAATCGGGGGCTCAGAGGGAGAGCCAGGGCTTTCCTGGCCTGCCAGGGAGGCGCCAGGGTTACACGCTGCCCTGCTCTGCCCTGCCCTGCCTCAGGGGTCTTCTGGCTTTCCTCAGAACCTAACCCCCTGCCCAGCGGAGCATCCACTCACCTGCCCAGCAGAGGATCCACTGTCCTGCCCAGCGGAGCATCCACTCACCTGCCCAGCAGAGGATCCACTGTCCTGTCCAGTGAAGCATCCACTCACCTGCCCAGCCACCAGACCCCGTTAGTGACAGGACTGCTGGGGGCTGTGATTCTTCTGGCCAACATCATATAATGCCTCCCCACTCAAGGTCAGAGCTCCAGAAGGCGGAGGAGGGGAGGGGGGCGCCATGCTCCCTGTTCCTCCACCCTGACACCCCCATTACAGACCTAGGCAGCTACAATAGGGCGGCCGGTCCCCACCAGGCCAGTGGCTCCAACTTGCCTGGACACCACCAAGAGGTGAGGACCTCGAGGCAGACCCCCTTCCAGCCTCTCTGCTTTAGTCTTGGAGGGGCCCTTCCAAACTCAACAGCTGAGACACACCTGGACAATCGCACCCTTCCCCTGACCCCTCACAGTCAGAACCCTCCTCAGCCTCTCACTGGACTCATGGCCTCCCCCCACACCCCACCCCTGCTGCCCACCACAGTCTCTGGGCTCCACTGGGGGCAACCCAGAAGCTGTTGCATGGAGTGTGTTTGTGCTCCAGGGACTCTCCTGCTGCGACTGACAATCATCCCTTCCTTGTTTTCCATCAGTGTAGTCAAAGCTGTCTGGCCAAGACAGAAAAAAAGTCACTCATTCATTTGAGAACGCACAGTGGGAGCCACCTCTCTGTCAGGCTCTGGTCTGGGCTCAGGGACACACAGCAAACAAGACAGCCCAGACTCTGAAGTTGGTCATTCAGGGGAAGGCAGCAAATCCCAAGTGGACGAGTCAGCTCACAACACAGCTCAGATGGTGATGGGGGCAGAGAACAGACCAGGCCACGGGCAGAGACCGGGCAGGGGCTACTTTTTAGGTCACCTGACCTGGAACGCAGGCAGATTTGGGGTGGGAACTGAATGTTGAGAAGCGGCAGCCACAAGTCAGGCTCAGGCAGAAGAGTCTGGCCCAGGGAAGAGCCAGTGACAGACCCCATGGTGGGACAGGGCAGGCCATGTGTCCTGAGGAGACAGGGAATGGTGTGTGTGGAGGCCAGTGAGCAAGGACAGACAGAACATGAGTCACCACAGACAGAGGCAGGAGGTTATTTTACACACAGTGGGAGCCCAGGGTGAGGCGCACCGGGTCTGACATGGAGTATCAAGTGTGTGTTCTGACCACCGGGCAGCAGCGCAGAAGTGGGAGCAGTTACTGGCCAGCTGCAAGGTAGCTACAGGGGCCCAGGCAGAACACTCCAGTGGTGGGGTGGCGACAGTGGAAAGTGGGCAGATTTGGGACACCTTAGAGCAGCATGACTTTCAAGATTTGGGGATTAGGTACATGTGACTGGTGAAGAAAACTGAAAAGGAACACGGGTATGAGACTTAGGTCCTGAGAAACCTGGTAAAGAGCTGGCCACTTACTGAGACATGACAGTGTTGGGGATAGGAGCTCCATTGAGGCTGTGATCAGTCTTTGACACCTGCTGGGCATCCCCCTGGAGCAATTACTCCTAGGGGGTCTGGCTGGCAATTTAGATTTGAGACCTATTGACATACTGATGGCCTCTCAAGCTGTGGGACCAGATGGGAGCCCCTGGCTGGAGAGTGAAGTCTGAGGAGCGATGGGTGACCACACCACTCTCTGGAGAAGAGGAGGCTGGTTTGATGAGGGATGCCCAGGGCTTGTCCTGTCTCTAGAGTCAAGAGAGGAAAATGTTTTGAGGAGGAACATGGAGATTTGTGTGTCAGGGAGGGACCATTCACAGCCTAATGTCAGAGCAGGAAGAGACTCAAAAGACACTTTGCCCACGCCTTCACTCCGACCAGGATGCTGGGACCCAGCGATTCCAGCTGACTAGTCCAAGCCTACCAAAGACTGGTAGAGCTATGGCCAAGTGCTGGCCTCCAAATCCCCGGTCCCAGGAGCTTCTGGCTACAACACCAGCCCCTCTGTGTTTGAAGCCAGTCCTCTGGGACATGGCAGGGACATAATAAGATGTCCATAGCACTAGCCCACGACCATCACTCCCTGCATAAATGGAGTGGGCTCAAAATGTCAGACTTTACATGGGAGGAAATGGAAGCATGGTAAAGTAAAGATTCATAGACCACTGCACTTTCACGTGGTCTCCCCCAGAGGGACAGCGACAGTGCTGAGCTAGCAGAGCAATTCTCCAGACCAAAAAGAGCCCAGATGTGTGGCCCCTGCCCATGCCCATGGTATAAACACTCCTACGTGGCCTAAGACCAACATGAGGTCACCAAACCCACAGAATCGGCTTCCATCAGCAGTATCTGCGGCCTGGGGACGTTGCTACCGGCCGTATGTATAAGCCCACAGTTCAGATTGTCTATCCCAGCTGGAAAATTCAGTTTGGAACCAAGGCTGTCCTCTAGCGGCCCAAGATAGTGCCAAAAGTATTTGCACCAGGTCAGCAGTCCTTGGCTGTGACTTTGCAAAGTTCTCCTAACCCAGAAGGAAAAGTGGGCAGACCAGAGAGGCCTCCTCTCTCCTGGGGTCGGCACTCTGCGCCCCCGCCCTCCTCCCAGCCCTGGCAGAAAGGTCTAGAGCCTCCGCCATGTTTTCCCACCCCAGGCCACCCCTGCACCCACCTGTGCCCTCCTCCCAGGACCAGCTGAGGGTCAGGAATTCTCACAGGGACCCTCGCAGCCCGTGAGGCCGCCCTCTCCGCTGCCGTCCAGCCTGTTTCCACAGCCCCTTCCGCTCCTCCCGCCACACCTGCGGCTTGTTCTCCCAGGAAGCCTCCAGCACGGCCCAGAGGCCCTGGCCGCTCTAGCGGTGATGCTGCCTGGACACGGACGGACCTGCCTCTTCTGTTTTTCCCAGGCCGCACGCCGTTCTGTGCCACTGTCCCAGCAACGCCAACCCCTACCCTCCCCGCCCCGGACTCAGGGCTCTGAGCGGAGGGCCCGCCCCGCCCGCCCCGCCCACCTCTGGGCCCGCCCCGCCCACCTCTGGGCCCGCCCCTCCCGCCCCGCCCACCTCTGGGCCCGCCCTCCCGCAAACCCACCCCATCTGCGCTGCAGTCGGCGGCCGCGCGGGGGAGCGCCCGAGCCCTGCGGACGCGGGTCCGGACGCCTAGGAAAGCAGCGACCGCCGCCCTGGACCCTGAACCCCGGCTCGGGAGGCGCCACCCGGGAGGGGGAAGGGGGGAGGGGCCCTGCCCAGTACAGAGCACCCTGAGAATGCAGGACAAGTCCGTCACTGCCCAACAGACGGGCCGAGTCGTGACAGCCAACGTGGGGGAGACGTTGTCCCTACAGCCTGGGGCTTCCTGACAGTCTCGCCAGTGGCGCCAGTGCGTAATAAATTTCCGATTCCTTACAGCCAGTAACAAACACCGGGGAACCCATTTATTCTTGTTGGGGGTAGGCCCCGGCCGGCGGGGGATAGCCAGTCCTGCTGAGGGGGTGGGCTCCACGCTGACCAGAACGGGGGAAAGGAATGAGGAGGCTCTCGGGGAACTGCAGGGAACCGGTATCCCCCAGCACAGTGCTCTGCAGAAAACAAAGTAGAATCAAACAAGGCGAAAACACGGCAAATAAAGAAGTATGGCTTGGCTCTAGGTCAGGAAGGGGCTGGGGTGGCGGCAAGCAGCGGGGCGGGGGCGGGGGGCGACACCTTTCCTCTGTTCTCCCGTACACTTGGAAGACCCAGCCACTTCAAGTACTATGTACCCAAACTATTTCTGAAGAGGGTGGGCTTTGGAGCCAGCTCTGGGACCCCACCCAGAAGCTGTGGCATAGGGCCCCAGCCTCAGTTTCCTCATCTGAAAAAGTGGATAAGCAATAGGGAGAGAGCCACCTCGCTGAGTGGAGGGTGGAGGGGGCTCATCCCCGGCAGGGGGCAGAGCAGAGGCTGGCCCCAGGCAGGTGCTGCACAGACACAGATGACAGCCACCAACTGCCTGCGGGAGGATTAGCATCCTGCTTTTGGGAGTTTGGGGAGGTGCTGGATTTGTCAACTGCAGTGCTTGAGAACAAATCCAGTTGCAGCAATGGGGGACACGATCAGAACGTGCATGAATTTGCAGGGTCTGCCTGTTCATCACCACCACCTGCCCCCCATGAAGTCCCCTCTCTCATTCCTGGGTCTTTTGCTTTTGCCTGGGCTTCTGCTCATCCAGTCTGCAGGATCCTCCCAGGCTGCCCCACAGGTGCCCGGAGCTGCAGTCCTGCCTCAGCCTGAAAGGCCTGGGCTTTGGCCAGTGGGCCCCAGCTCTGCTCTGGTAGTCCTACCGAAGGACCGCCTTGCCCTACTGCCTGCTGCCACACCCTGGTTGCCTGCCTAGCCTACCCGCTGCACCTGCTCTGACTCTGGCTGGGCCCACCTCCACTGGTGGCCCCACCTGGCTGGAGAGCAGCAGGAAGAGTCCACCACACTCACGTTCTCAGAGCAGTGAGCACTCAGGTTCCCCCATCACCCAGCCTGACCCTCAGACCCACGATTACCACATCTTCGTGCTCAGACCCTTTGCCTTCTGGGGACTGGGCCAGCAGACACTTTGGTAACTGCTCTTGACTGGCTTGATCAAGTAGGAAAGAAAAAGGAAGACAGAGGAGGAGAGAAGAGAGAGGAAAATAACCTGTGGTCTCACATGAAATATGCCTTTATTCAAGATGCCTGGTGACATAGGGCACCTTCAGAAGGGTCCCGGTGACTGGCTGATGACTCACTGGATGAGCTTCCTGTGTCAGGAACAGGAAGGCTGATTTTCCTCTCTGTGCAGCTGGGAGAGGAGGGTGTCACCTGAGCAGTATGTCCCCAGTGCAAACCCACTATGACATTCACTAGTTCTGTAGTCCTGTGGCTCTGGACAAGCTGCTAACCTCTCTGGGCCAGTTTTCCTCATCTGTAAAGTAAGGAAGGGTAGCAGACCTGTCCTATAGGATGGTCTCAGGGTTTACATGAATGGGTATTTGAAAACTGCTTAGAATATGGCCTGGTGCATGGGAGGCCCAAGTATTTTTAAAAAACAGGGTGACAATTACTTTGTATCAAATAGTGAGAGTGTCACAAATACACCACTTTTAAATCCTCCCCGTGTCTCCAGCAGTTTCTGGTTGATGAATTTAAGTTTTAAACACCTCTCTTCTGTAGCTCCAATGAGCAACAGTATCAAGATGATTAGGACAGTTTTATTTGCATAGTATTTTTTTTATGATCACTTTCAATTTGGGGTTAGGGCTACTGACTTACATTTAAATCTGCTATTTAGGCTTGGCGCCTGTGCCTCAAAAGGCTAAGGCGCCAGCCACGTACACCTGAGCTGGCGGGTTCGAATCCAGCCTGGGCCCACCAAACAACAATGACAGCTGCAACCAAAAAACGGCCGGGCATAGTGGCAGGCACCTGTAGTCCCAGCTACTTGGGAGGCAGAGGCAGGAGACTCGCTTGAGCCCAGGAATTGGAGGTTGCTGTGAGCTGTGATGCTACAGCACTCTATCCAAGGGTGACAGCTTGAGGCTCTTTCTCAAAAAAAAAAAAAATCTGCTATTTAATGTTTTTTTTCCTTTTAAAATTAAATTTAGGGACTTGAGCCCAATCTCTCTCCCCTGTTGCAGTGGTCTCTACTCTTATAACAATGATCCTAAACAAAGTCTTTCACTAATTAAATTACATAATGAAAAATGAGTTGATTTAAAGAAAAGCGTTTACCAAATAATAATGCAGGTGGCTCATGGGCAGGACAAAATACGTAAAGGAGGCTGGTTGATAGCAAACCTGCTGGAGGTGATCCAGGCAGTGCTAGGTCAGGAAGCTTCTAGAGGGCAGCATTTGGCTTCCTCAGGACCAGTATCCAAAGACTCACTCCTGCTTCTCTACAGAAATGGACTGTGTTCCCAGGTGTCCTGCACCCTTCCTTGCTACCGGTTGGCTGAGTTCAGGACACTACCAAACGGTGACATTGCAGCTGGCTACAAACTTCATTGTACTATCAGCTCAACAGACACAGATTCCAGAGAAAGACACAGCTGAAATGAAGCCAAGCCTGGAGAGCAATTTAAATGACGGGGGCAAGTTGGAACTACATATCGTCCACAGACAAATCTACGTCAACCCGAAGCCTTCTCTAGTCGAGCCAGTCCAGGTGCTGGAAATAACACATAAAACATCTGGGTACCAACTGGGGTGGTCCTTGCATGGCAGGGAGTACCCTTGGGACCCAGAAAGCCCCCTTTGTCAGGAGGCTCCACCCCTTTAGAGTTGGCTCTGCGTGCTGACACCAGGAGGCGGCGCTCTTGGGCTCCTCAACACCCCTTGCAGCCTTTCTCAAGCAGCTTCTGAAGCAGTGAGGAATTCAGAACCTCCTCTTCCTCCAGTTTCTTCTCCTCCTCCTCTGAAATAGCTCAGCCTTGTTTAGATCCAGCCATGGGGTAGTAGTCAAGTACTATACTATAAGAGTTTGCTCAAATCTTAGGTGGAGCCCCAAATGAGTACCAGTAGTTGAGAGGAGACTAGGACCTTCAGGACCAGGTTTTTGGGGAGTCCCATGAGGGGAGGGATCATGCAGCCCCGTGTTTAGCACAGAGACCCCTGGCTCAATGATTCCCCAGTTCAAGCATACCTCAGGTTTCCTTGTTGGGGCTGACGTTGGGCAGGTGCACACTATCTATCTCTCTCTCTGAACTGGTAGAGCTGGGGAGAATCTGCATTCCTGACTAGTCGCCCGTGATTCTGCTGCTGCTGCTCGCCTGGGCACCACACTATACAATCATTGCACTGGGTAAGGGTTACACACATGGAAACAAGCATAGTTCACCTCATGGAGAACATGGGTAAAAAGGCAGCATCTCCCTCGGGGACGAGGAGACGGGAGGGGAGTACAGGCATCTCCAGGCCCAGCCAGCCCTTTCCCAAAAGGGTGCTGCTTGCTAACGTGAACAAGCCTGCTCTTCCCGGAGCCCGGAGGGCAGCTTTTGCCCTTCCCCTGGAGACCGGTCTGTGCCGTGAGCAGGGCTCCCCTGGGTGTCTTCTCTTGCGCTGGGACCCAGCACACAGCAGGAGCACCCGCAGACGCGTGTAGCCGGACAGTTCTGCTTGTGATGCCGTCCAGGCTTCCTAAGGCCCGGGTTCCCCATTTTTTTAAATGGGCGGGTTCATCTGCCACGAGCAGAGTACTGAGAGCAGACTGGAGGCCCTGCCCCCCTCCCAGCAGCAAGTGCTCGGCACCAGACTCGCGGGGGGAGAAACAGCGGAATCATCCACAGACGACCCTAGTACGGTCCCAGGTTCCTCGCCCTGGTCCGCCGCCGGGAGGTGCGTCCCTGTGAGAGACTGCTAGCAGAGGTGCGTCCTGGGCGGCCCAGGGCCTGCGCGCGGCTAGCGGCCTTCCCTCCCATCCCCCACACCCGGCGTCCCAGGTGCGCAGCGCTCCCCAGCCCCCCGCCCCCAGCGGCTGCGGCGCGCTCGGCGGCAGGAGCATCTGTTGCCATGGTTACCCGGCGCCCGCTCCGCCGCAGCGCTAGGTTCCAGCGCCGCGGCCGGCCGCCACTGCAGCCAGCTAAGCCGAGAGCCAGCCGGGCGCAGACCCAGCGCACGCCGCACACGGTCACACTCACACGCACACTCCCGCATCCTGCACACACCGCAGACACCTGACACTGTGTACACAGCACGGCGTGCCCCCGCCGCACACTCACCCCGGACCCCGACGCTGGAGGAACCGGCCCTGGGGGCTGCTCTCCCAGCAGAACCCGAAGCTGGGTCGCACCCGGGTGGGCGCAAGAGCTGCAGGCTGGTGTCCCCGCTGCGGCAGGTGCCCGCGCCACCCCGCGGGTTCCTCCACGGTCTCGGCCCCCCCCTGTGCTATCCCCTTCAGGACGGCCCCCACTCCTTCCCGCACCCATCCTACCACCCAGAGTGCCTGCACCCACACCCCAGGGCCTGGCGCCCCTGGCTGGAGGCAGAGATTGTCCACGTCTGGGCCTGGGGACCGCGGTCCCAGAAGCGCCGGGATGAGCTTGGCCTCGGGACCCCAGACCCCTGTGGCGCTCAGAGGTCTCCCCTCTAAGCCAAGTGGCTGGACGCGGGGAGGTAGGGAGCCTCGGGACGGAGAGAGACCGGGCCGGCTATCCTAACCCCGATGCCGATGCCGAGAGAGCCCTCCCTGGAGGCCAAGAGTCTCTTCATCGCTTGGGAAACATAATGAACTCAATTTTGGTTTTGGTTTTGGTGATAGGTGACTGTGTGAATTTGGCTTCAATCTCTGAGGAAGTTTTCAGACTAGCATAACCCTAGGAAAACTGCCCCTTTACCATAGCACTTTACATGAACGAGTTGTCACATAGCCTGCACCAATAAAAATGAAAAACAGGAAGGCATTATTTTGAGCTCTGTCTCAGACAGAAGGAAATATCTTCCAATGATACACGAATCATTTGAAAAAAATACTGTCCTACTTACCTCATTAAGACGTGTAGTTGACAAAATTGTAACTTTTACTATATGGCAAATACATACACAGTTTTAATACATTTATGCTGATTTGATCCATTGATCAACTGTCTTAACCACTCAACCCAGAGTAAAAAAAGATTTTTAATACTGAGAGCTTTATGGTCAGAGAAAATTAAACATCTTAAATTTAAGCTGTGGTTCATATATTGATATTTCTGGACATGGTCTAGTTGTAAAAGAATTTACTTAGTGTGCATTATTTAAAACATACAAGTGTGAATAAATTATGTGTCTGTTCTTGTTACAGAGATGTATGCTTGGGTGATCTGTGAATTGCTTTCAAACATAAAAGCAGCTTGTCCACTGCCACACAAGTTGGTAAAAGTAAGGGTAAAAGTTCACATTCACATTTATTAAAATAAAGTTCTGGGGGGGAAATGAAATAGAACCCAGAGGTGTGAGAGGAAAGAATCAGTAAGAAGTTATCCTTGTAGAGGGTGTTAGTGGAGGTCACATTGCTACATTATTTACATTTTATTTGATACTTTTAAAAGAATTGTCCCAAGAAAACTGGAGGCAGGTGCACTTAGAAACTTTTCTTGTGAGGAGGGCAAAGTTTGAATCAAGACTGGCTCACCAAGGTGAGTAAAGTGGAGGAGGGGGATCACAAGAGAAACAAGGTTACCAAATTCACATTCCTCTGTCCCCGGTGGGCCACAGGACTTTCTCCCCTGATTATGCTAATCCCAAAGGCCAGGGGACAGGATGGGAAGGGCAAAGGTCAGAGCTCAAATTCGTGTTATTGTACAGAATCCAGGTTCACAGGGAGTTGTCAAGGTTTTATTATTTGTGGACTTGGATTTTTGGTTTATCTCAAGGTACAAAGGGGTTGGCTGGTGTGGTTTGGTTTTGACGGAGGAATTGGGACTTGCTCACTGACACTAGGAGCGGGATAAAACGTCCTGTCTTGCTTCTACTGAGTGAGGAGTGGTTTCATTTTTTTCAATGTCCAAATTTGCAATACATTGGAAATCACAAACTTTGCAACCTTATAAACTTAACAGTGAAAAAACCACAGCTGTTAACCTTAAGAGGTACAGGATGTAATTTTTCAAAATTCCTTTTAAGGGCAAAAAAGCTTGGAGGCCATTGACCTGGGCCAACTCCCTTTGGGACAAATGAGGAAACTGAGGCTCAGGAGAGGAAAGCAGTTTGTCCACTGCCACACAAGTTGGTAAAAGTAAGGGAGGCTATCATGGCCAAAGGGCACAGGAGAAGATGCTCCAGGGAGCAGTCATCAGAGAAATGCAAATCAATTCCACACCGAGATGCCACTTCACACCCACTAAGATGGCTATGGTTAATCTTAAAAAAAAAAAAAAAAGGGTCGGCGCCTGTGGCTCAACGGGCTAAGGCGCCAGCCACGTACACCTGAGCTGGGGGGTTCGAATCCAGCCTGGGCCCGCCAAACAACAATGGTGGCTGCAACCAAAAAATGGCCGGGCGTTGTGGCGGGCAACTGTAGTCCCAGCTACTTGGGAGGCAGAGGCAGGAGACTCGCTTGAGCCCAGGAATTGGAGGTTGCTGTGAGCTGTGACGCCACAGCACTCTATCCAGGGTGAC
>CAUYRH010096634.1:0-14980 GCA_963574655.1 Perodicticus potto
TCTATAGGTCGCCATCCAGTTCACCCAGCACCATTTGTTAAATAGGGAATCTTTTCCCCACTGAATGTTTTTAATTGGCTTATTGAAGATCAAATAACAGTAAGTAGCTGGGTTCATCTCTTGGTTCTCTATTCTGTTCCAAACTTCTAGCTCTCTGTTTTTGTGCCAGTCCCATGCTATTTTGATCACTAGCGATTTATGGTATAATCTGAGGTCTGGTAGCATGATTCCTTCTGCTTTGTTTTTATTTCTGAGTAATGTCTTGGCTATTCAAGGTTTTTTCTGATTCCATACAAAATGAAGTATTTATTTTTTCAAGATCTTTAAAGTATGACAGTGGAACTTTAATAGAGATTGCACTAAAATTGTATATAGATTTGGGTAGTATGGACACTTTAACAATGTTGATTCTTCCCAACCATGAGCATGGTATGTTTTTCCATTTGTTAACATCTTCAGCTATTTCTCTTCTTAGCATTTCGTAGTTCTCTTTATAGAGATCTTTCACATCCTTTGTTAGGCAAACTCCAAAATATTTCATCTTCTTTGACACTACTGTGAAAGGAATAGACTTTTACTATTTTTTCAGCTTGACTATTTTTGGTATATATACAGGCCATAGATTTATGAGTATTGATTTTGTAACCATAAATGCTGCTGAATCCCTCAATCACTTTTAGAGTTTTCTAGTAGAATCCTTGGTGTTTTTCAGATATGCAATCATATCATCTGCAAAGAGTGAAAGTTTGATCTCTTCCAACCTAATATGGATATCCTTGATCACCTTTTCTTGCCTGATTGTGATGGCTAAGACATCCATTACAATGTTGAAAAGCAGGGGAGACAATGGGAAACCATGCCTGGTTCCTGATCTCAGTGGAAAACTCCATTCAATATGATATTGACTGTGGGTTTGCTGTAGATGGCCTCCATCAGTTTTAGAAATGTCCCTTCTGTACCAATTTTCTTAAGTGTTCTAATCAAGAAACGATCCCATATATTATCAAAAGCTTTTTCTGCATCAATTGAGAGAATCATATGGTCTTTGTGTTTTATTTTGTTTATGTGATGAATTACATTTATAGGTTTACACATATTGAAGCAGCCTGGAGACACTGGGATAAAACCCGCTTGGTCATGGTGTATAATTTGTTTCATGTGTTTCTGGATTCTATTTGATAGGATCTTGTTGAATATTTTTGCATCAATATTCATAAGTTATATTGGTCTACAATTTTCTTTTCTTGTTGGGTCTTTTCCTGGTTTGGGGATCAACGTGATGTTTGTGTCACAGAACGTTCTGGGTAGTATTCCTTCTTTTTCTATATTTTGGAAAAGGTTAAGTACTATGGGTACTATTTCCTCTTTAAAGGTTTGGTAGAATTCATATGTGAAGACTTCTGGTCTCAGACTTTTCTTTTTAGGGAGATTTTGTATAGTTGATGGTATTTCAGAACTTGATATAGGCCTGTTCAACATTTCCACTTGATTCTGGCTAAGTCTAGGAAGGTGGCGTGCTTCCAAGGATTGGTCTATTTCCTTCAGATTTTCATTTTCTGAGAATAGATTTTCTTGTAACATTTGTTAAGGAGTTTTTGAATTTCTGAAGAGTCTGTTGTTATTTCCTCCTTGCCATTTCTGATTGATGAAATTGGAGATTTTACTACTTTATTCCTGATTAGGTTAGCCAAAGGTTTGTCTATTTTATTGACCTTTTCGAAAAAAACAACGTTTTGATTTGTTGATCTGTTGTATAATCCTTTCACTTTCAATTTCTTTTAATTCTGCTCTAATTTTGGTTATTTCTATTCTTCTTGCATTTGGGATTGGAATGTTCTTCGTTTTACAGTTGCTTGAGAAGTCCCATTAAGTTGTTAACTTCCTCTCTTTCCATTCTCTTGAGGAAGGCTTGAGGTGCTATAAATTTCCCTCTTAGGGCTGCCTTTGTGGTATTCCAGAGAGTCTGGTAATTCATGCCTTCATTATTTTTTTGTTCCAAAAATTTGGTAATTTCCTTCTTAATCTTGTCTATAAACCAGCTGTCATTTAGCATGAGGTTATTTAGTTTCCATGTTTTTGTATAAGTATGCAGATTCCTATTGTTACTGAGCTCAATTTTTATTCCATGATAGTCCAAGAAGATGCAAAGAATAATTTTTATTCTTTTATATGTGCTGAGTTAGACTAATGACCTAAGATGTGATCAATTTCAGAGCATGTTCCATGGGCTGATGAGAAGAATGTGTGTTCAATTTTGTTAGGATGAAATGTTCTGTAGATGTCTGTTAAATCCAAATGTTGAATGGTAAAATTTTTTGTTGAGTTTCTTATTGGAGGATATATCCAACATTGCCAAAGCAGTGTTAAAATCGCCAACTATTATGGTGCTGGAGGAAATCAAGTTGCTCATGTCTGTTAGAGTCTCTCTTATAAACTGAAGCACATTCTGGTTGGGTGCATAAATGATAATATTTTAAATCTCATCATGTTGAGTGGTACCCTCAACAAATATGAAGTGATCATCTTTCCTTATTTTTTATTTAAAGCCTATTGGATCCATGAATAAAATTGCCACCCCTGATTTTTTCTGATTTCCATTTACCTGAAATATAGATGACCATCCCATCACCCTGAGTCTATATTTATCTTTTCAGGTAAGATGAGATTCTTGTATGCAGCAGATATCTGGTCTGAGTGTTTGTATCCAGTCAGCCAACCGGTACCTCTTTAGAGGACAATTTAAAACATTCACATTAGTTGAGAATATTGATAAGCCTGGTACAAATTTAGGTATCAAGTTTCTTGAAAGTCCAGTGGACATTTTTAATCTTTTTGCCACTGTGGAAGTTGGAATTTGACCAAAATTTCTGAGTGAGTTTACTTTGGTGGTAGAGGATTGCACTGGTCATCATGGAGGATAGGTCTGAGGATATCCTAAAGAGTTTGTTTAGTTATGGCAAATTTCTTCCATATGTGAATGTCATTAAAGTATTTAATTTCTCCATCATAAATGAAACTTAATTTAGCTGGACACAGGATCCTGGGTTGAAAATTATTTTGTTTTAGGAGATTAAAAGTCAATTACCACCCTCTTTTAGCTTAAAAGGTTTCAACAGAGCTATCTGCAGTAATTCTAATATTCTTCCCCTTGTAGGTTACACTTTTCTTTCATCTGGATGCTTGCAGAATTTTCTCCTTCACATTAAATTTGGTGAAGTTAATAATAATGTGTCTCATTTGGGTTGAGTTGTGCTGAGATTCTGAAACTGCCTTCTGAATTTCAAAATCCCTCAGCAAGTCTAGGGAAGTTCTCTTTGATTATCTCATGGAGTACAGCAAATTGTACCTTTTGAAGCCACTTCATCTTCTTCAGGTATAAGGCAAATATTTGTTTTCTTCAAATTATCCCACGACTCTCTGAGAGAATGATCCGTTTTTGCACTCCACTTCTCTTCTTTGTGCATTTAAGAGAATTCAAAGGCTTTGTCTTCAATGTCAGAAATCCTTTCTTCTGCCTGCTCTATTCTGTTACTGAGGGATTCTGCTGTATTTCTCAGATCTTTGAGGACTGCAAGTTCTTGGTGCAATGTTTCAAAATCTTTGGTGATTTTGCCTTTGAATTCATTTAATTTTTGAGACAACTTTTAAAATGCTCCTTGGATTTCTGATTCCAACTTTACCTCCATTCTATTAATCTGATTTGCAATCGAAATTCTGAATTCAATTTCTAACATCTCAGCCATTGGTTTATGAATGGGATCTTCTGGTGTGTCCACCATGTCGTTCCTTGGGGGATTTGATCTACTCTGATTATTCATGTTGCTGGAGTTTTTCTGCTGATCCCACCCAATGATTATTTTACAACATTGGTTAGATGAACAGATAAGGTGAAGTTGGGTTGGGGGCTCCTGGAATATGGATTACCATCCCTTTGCCCAAGAGCTGGAACTGGTGTCTGTACCTTTACCCCTAGAGCTTTTCAAAGGACCCGTACAGTGCTACAGCCTGAGACAGTGGGGACCTACTTGGTGTGGTGAGGCTAAGTGGCTCTGCTTTGTTTTCAGCTGGTCTCCAGCTGGACACCAATCCTAGTGAATCAATAACTAGGCTTGAGGTCTCAGGGAGCCTGAATTTCCATCCTAGATCTGTTCTGCCAGTGGCTGCCACTGGAGTAGAGACCTGGCTTTCTGTGGTTGCCAAGAGAGGTGGGGAAGATCTCTCCAAAATATCCCCAGGAGTGTGAGCCCTATTGTTTCTGTTGTTGCTGCTGCTGCTCTGTGCTGTGGGGCAATGGTTCTCCCTCTCCCTCTCTGTACACAGTCCTATCTTTACACCCGTACCACAGAATCAGCACAGACCTGCAACAGCCCATGCCTTGTCCACACCTCTTGAGAAAATGCCCAAAAATATGACCATGGGGGGCATACTTCCAGACATTGGGATTAGAGTCAAGTGGACTGCTGCGACTTCAGGATTGCAGGTAGAGAATATATACAGTTTTATGCCAGCAGGAGAGTGGGGATACTAAAGATTTGGATGAGAATTCTGTGTCCACTGGGGCCAATATCTTGAGAATACTCTTTTAGATACCAGTAGTTGTGAGCTCTTTATCAGCCAATATAATGCCTCCAAAAAATACTTCCTAATATCTTCACATACTTTTGAAACTTTTCAGGTAAATTTGTTATTATGCTTCTGATTAACAGTAGAAATTATTAAAATTCAACTTGTTCAAACTATGTCTTGTGAAGTAAATTGTTCCTTCAGACACATTGTACTTCTTGTACAATGCTATTTATTTTATAATTATGAATATTTGCCAAGTCCCACAGGTCTCTTCCACCCATTTAATAGGGCAGAACAATAGGGCATCATGAGATGCTATTGCTTGGAGCAACAAATGTAGAAAGGAAATGAACACACACTATGATCTCAGGTGGTTGCTTTCACAAGGGGCAACTATGCTGTAGAAGACCTGACTGAAAAGGAATACCCAGTGTAACCAAAATCCCTAGTCACTGGGATACCTTCTGCAGTATCCACAAGTGGACATTATCCTACCTCTTGTCAGCTTGCCCCTCAAAGTCTTCACCATCTGTACTATCTTTCACCTAATGCACTATCAAGTCTTATCTCCATATCTGCTCTCAAAATTTTATACTTTAGGCAAATCAATTAGCATGCAGTGTTCTAATTAAATTATGCATTTTATTCATTCTGTTTTCTGTTCCTTCCATCTGAGAATGACTTTTTCTAATTTCACCCATCCACAATATTGCCCAGTTTTTAGGGTTCAGAGAAAATCTCTCTCCATCCAAGAAGTCTCTTGCTTGCATAATGTATAAAAACTGACACACAAATCACAGTAACTAAGAAGGAATTCTATAAAGAGGAGCATTTTGGATGGCCTGCACTGGATACCATAATGTCAATGCCATCAGATTCAGTGTAGCAGTATAACTTGCTGTACAGAAAAATAATTTGGCACTTTTTGAAACTGGTTAAACATTTTCGTATTTTTCCTGGGTTTCTCTCATTAGGGAAACAAACACATTCCCAATTTTCTTTGAGAGATATCTTCTAGTCTTTATAGCCATTATTTTAGAGAACATGCTTGAATAAAACCAGCATAATTGATTAGAAATATCTGGTGCTCCATAGCCAGCAACTGAGTAATATAGTGGTTACAATTACTGCAAGGTAGTGTTACATTGAGGTGCCATTCATGCTGCAAGGCTCCCCAAGGGATCAGACTGAAGCTACACTTCATTTGATCCACATCCTTCTCTGGCACCTTCCCATCCTTTTTCATACTTTTCTGTCATCCTTAACAGATTTCTCATGAGATCACACCTTCACTAAATCACTTGCATAAGAATTGCTATTGGTGTGATTCTAAAGAACTTATAAAAAGAGTTTTAATGAATACACAGTAATTATTATGTACAGTCAGATTTTAAGTCATTGAAATATAAACATCAGGCTATTACTACCTCTTACTAGTATTCTGACTAATTGAGGGACCAGATATAATACTTAACCAACATTGTCAGTCATATAGAAATAGAGAATGCATTTTATGTTTATGGGACTTGGTCTTTTTGGTGGCTAAAATTTCTCCCTCCTGCTAATTGGTTCTCATTACTAGATATTACTGTTTTGGGGGGTTTTTTTAATGCATCTACTCAAACGGCAGGGAATTCTGAGTACATACCACTGATTTTCTATGGATGTGTGTGAGATGAACTGCCAAGGACAGAGGAAGCTACAGCAGTAGTTCTGTGTTGCTCTATACTAAATCATTTGTCTATATGCTCACTATTTTGTTCATGCTTTACTCTTCTAAATACAATGTAAGTCAGCTAGATGAAGGGTGATAGAAACAATAGAATCATTTACTGCTAAAAATGAAGGATACTACCACCACCACTATCCAATTTTGAATAAATATATGCAGGTTACATCTTTACCATGAAACTTTTTAACCATATTCCTAGAAATAGTAATCTAGAACATTAATAATATCCATTCACTCATTGATTCATTCATAATTGTACTGAGTGCCTCTTACATTCTAGGCACTGTTTGAGACTTTCAAAACTTGGTGACAAAAAGCCAAATATGTTTATATTAACCTCAAATCATTTAAACTTCCTCTACTAGCTTCTAGTGAAGAACAGAGAAGGTAAAAAATGGAGATGTGGGGCAGCACCTGTGGCGCAAAGAAGTAGGGCACTAGCCCTATATGCCAGAGGTGGCGGGTTCAAACCCAGCCCTGGCCAAAAACTGCTAAAAAAAAAAAAAAAAAAAAAAAAAGAGAGATGTGGAAAAGAGAATGCAGAGGGACTAACATAAGTAAATAAGAAAGAAGTAGGAATTATTTTTTCTTAAAAGAACATTAATTTACATTTTTTAAATTAAACCATAGCTGTGTACATAGTACAATCAAGGGGTACAATGTGCTGGTTTCATATACAGTATGAAATATTTTCATCAAACTGTTTAACATAGTCTTCATGGAATTTTCCTAGTTATTGTATGAAGACATTTGTATTCTGCATTTAGTAAGTTTCACCTGTACCCTTCTAAGATGCACTATAGGTGTGGCCCCACCAATTACTCTCCCTCCAGAAGTAGGAATTATTAAAGGCCCATTTTTTGGATGTAAAAATAATTCAGTATGACTGATAAGCTGCTCTTGGAACTTTATCTAACATCAGATATTGGAAAAAGTATCTAATAGTAATATTTGTTATTTATTTCAGTAACTTAATAATAGAAAGAACATCTTTATCAGCCTCAAGATATTTTTCATGTCCATTTGCAGTACTTCTCAAAATATAGATTACGTTTTTCTAAAGTTTTATAACTTAAAATCACATAGCATATCCTTCATTAAATTTGACTTCTTTTCTAGCAATTCATTCGTATTGCATACATTAGTAATTTGTTCTTTTTTGTTGCTGAGTAGTATTCCATTACAGGGATATTCCTTGTTTTTATTTTTATTTTTTTGAACCCATTCACTTCTTAGTGGGATTAAAAGTTGTTTTCCCTTTGGAGTTTTATGAATAAAGCATCTATCTATGAACATTCAAGTAGTTTGTGGATACAAATATGTTTCTATTTCTAAACATAGAAATACTTTTGTATGTACTTGTCTTAGGCAAGTACATAGAAATGGGGATGGTTGACAAGATAAATAAAATCAATAAACCATTGGACATATTAACTATAAACAGAAAAGTAAAATCTTTAACAACTTCAGTTAGTAATCAAAAGGGGAAATGAAAACTGATACCACTGAGATACAAGTGATTATGTTTGAATACATCTAAAAATCTTTCCTTAGAAATCTGACAATGTGGGGGGCATAGATTCCTGATACCTGGAATCACACCCTATCTTGAGACTTAACCAGGAATAAATAGATCTCTTGAACAGACCAATATCATGCACAAAAATTGAAAGTACGATAAAAAGTTTTCAACAACAACAAAAAAAGCTCAGGACCAGATGGATTCACACCAGAATTCTATCAAACTGTCAAAGATGAGCTTGTACCTATACTACAGAACCTATTCCAAAACATTGAGAAGGAAGGAACCTTCCCCAAACTATTCCATTAAGTAAACATCACTTTGGTTCCAAGGTCTGGAAAAGACTCAAGTAAAAAGGAGAACTACAGACTAGTTTTGCTAATGAATATCAATGGGAAAAATACTCAACAAAATCTTAGATAATAGATTGCACCTACATGTTAAAAATATTATATTTCACGATCAAGTAGGATTCATCCCAAGGATACAAGGCTGTTTTAACAAACAAAATTCGTAATAGAACTGGGTGGCACCTGTGGCTCAAAGGAGTAGGGTACTGGCCCCATATACCAGAGGTGGTAGGTTCAAACCTACCCTGGCCAAAAACTTCAAAAAAAAAATCCATAATAGAAGTAAAAACAAAGACCATATGATCCTCTTAATAGATGCAGAAAAAGCATTTGATAAAATTCAGCATCTTTTTCTAACAAGATCACTTAAGAAAATAGGCATAGGTGGCAAATTTCTCAAGATGACTGAAGCCATCTATGATGAATCCATAGGTAATATACTGAATGATGTAAAATTGAAAGCTTTCCACTTAGAACTGGAGCAGACAAGGATGTCCACTATCATGACTATTATTCAAAATAGGACCACATGAGCCTATT
This sequence comes from Perodicticus potto, assembly GCA_963574655.1. Classification (NCBI taxonomy): domain Eukaryota; kingdom Metazoa; phylum Chordata; class Mammalia; order Primates; family Lorisidae; genus Perodicticus; species Perodicticus potto. Next base: position 8,711 of record CAUYRH010096634.1, read on the forward strand.
GCCTCAGCCTCCTGAATAGCTAGGACTAATAGCTACATGTGTCCACCACTATGCCTAGATTGTATGTTAATGTTTTAATATAGATGTATTGTTTGCAAATATTTTCTCTAATTCTGTAAGTTGTCTCCTCACTTTGTTTGTTGTTTCCTTTACATCAAAGTCTTTAGTTTGATGTAATTCCAATCATCAATTTTCACTTTTATAACCTCTGCTTTTGAGGTTTTTTCTAAAAAATTGTTACCCAGACAAATGTCATGGAGCTTTCTCCCCATGTTTTATTCTTATATTAAGGTTATAAAATATGAAATGTTCTATATTGTTAAGTACTAAGTTTCACAGTTGATATTTCTGACATTTCACTTTGACATTTCTTTTTTTATTGTGAAGGTGAATACTCATTCTTTCAAATACATGTTTTAGCTTGTGATTAGCTTTTAATACTACTCAAAACTCAAAAGTTTTGTGAAACCATAGATAAGTCAAAAATTTGTTTTATTTTCGAATATAAATTCCATCATGGAACCAGACAGCTTGAAATATCAATGAAGTGTTTGGAAAGGATGTGGCTAGCTAATGAACACAGAGTACATTGATGGCTTGAGAAGCTCCATTCTGGTGATTATAACTTTGAAAATGAGCCATATGTACAACCCAAGACCAAGGTAGATAATGATGAGCTGAAAGCCACAGTGCAAATGAATTCACCTCAACCTATGTGTGACTTGGCAGTTGGCAGTAAGGTTTGATGTTACTATTCCAACAATATCTGATCCATTGAGAAAAACCAGTAAAGAAGCTGGTTAAATAGTAACCACATGAATCAATAGAGCATCAGTTAAAACATCCCATTCTTTGTTGTCACAACATAAAGGTGAACAATTTCTGCACTGTGTTATGTGTGCTGTAAAATGAATTGTTTTTGACAATTACAACCATACAGCACAAATGATTGGACCAAGATGAAGTGCAGAAACACAGTTCAAAACTAAATACTCATCAAAAAAAAAAAAAGCTGATAGAGTCTGTTTGGTTGTCCAGCATTAGCATTATCCACTACAGCTTAATGAAACTTCATCAATCTACTACAGCAGATGTCTACTGAAACCTCCTGGATCAAACAATGAGGATGCTGTGACTAAGCAGCTGAGAATTGTCAATAAAGACAGTCCAATGTTGGAAGGGGAGGCAAGATGGCCAACTGGAGCCAGCTTTCCACAGAGGCTCCCGTCCAGAAGGAGAGTTAAAGGACAGAAGTTTAGCAAGTAAGATGATGGTTTGGAGCTGAGCCAAGAGAGAAGTTTTAAGAACGTACATCAATCTTGCTGAGGCCAGCTGCGACCACAAGGTAACATATAATAGGTACAAAATCCATTGCCAAGTGGACAGGAGTCCCCTCACTCATAAGAATGGCTCTCAATATACTCTATACAAACAAGCAAGCAGAGTTCAGGTACCCTCCTATTTATCCCATGGGAGAGACCCTCTAAAACCCAGAACTTCTTTCCTAGAGAGGACTTACAAATGTGCTATGGCACTCTCCCACCAGGCATAAAACTGCATAAAACTGTATATGTTCTCTACCTGCAATTCTGAACTCCCAGCACTCCCCTCTACTCTCACCCCAAGGTCAGGATGCCTTTCCCCCAAGGAGTCCAGATTCTTGGGCATTTTCTTGAGAGGTGTGGACAAGGCATGGGCTGTTGCTGGTCTATGCTGATTCTGTGGCATGGGAGTAAGAAAATGGTGAACTGAGGGAACCATATGGGAGAGGGAAAGACAGTTCCCTATGAAACACAGCAGCAGCAGCAGCGGTGGGAAAAATTGGGCTCACAGCCCTGGGGATACTTTGGAGAAACATTCCCTGCCTCTGGGCAACCAGAGGAAGCTGGGCACCTTCTCCAGGGCAGCCACTGGCAGAAAAGATCTGGAATGGAAACACAGGCCCCCTAAGTAAAGCTATGCCTGAGGTGGTACCTGTCTCGGCAGGGGCTGTGGGGTTGGAGACTAGCGCATGTGCAGAGACGGCATACTCCCAGGGCTGGGCTGAGCCAGAAGGATTGCTTTAGTGAGCCTAAGAAGCATCCAGCCCTCAGGGCATCATAGTTGAGACAAAGCCAGGTGGGTAGAGGCTGGAACTGAGAGCTGAATGTGAGCTCTAATTGCACTCATCATAACACAGACAGCAGCCGAGACAGACACACCAGCTCTGGGAAGTGGCACAGACTGGGGTGGAGTCGCAGTTCTGTGAACTCAAACAGCATCTGATCCACAGGAGCCTCTCTCTGCCACTATCCAGCAGGGGGAGCTGAAGGCTGACAACCTCAGGTGCTTAATGGAAGCTGGGGGCCATTTACTCAGTTCCAGCCCTGCCCCAGATTGATGTTGCTGCCACTTATATTATTGCAGAATTAGTGTTTCTGTTCCAGCTATATTCACCTGTGGAGGGTACGGAAGAGGGGATGTGGTTTGCAAGGCTCATCAGTTCATGAGTGGATTACTAAAATGTGGTGTGTGTATACACATGTATATATATGATGGGTACATACATACATACACACACACACACACACACGCACACCATGAAATACTACTAAGACATAAAAAAATGATGAACTAATACCTTTTGTAACTGGAGATGATTATTCTAAGTGAAGTTTCACAAGAATGGAAAAACAAACGCCTCATGTACTCATTATTACATGGGAACTAATTTATCAATACCCATGTGCACATTTGGTTGAAAAACTCAATAGAAAGCAAGCAGCTGGGATGGGCAGGAAAAGAGGCATAAGTTCACACTTAACAGGTACAATTCACTCTATCCAGGTGAGAGGCACTCTTACAACTTTGTACAAAAGCAATTCATGTACCAAAATGTTTGTGTCCCTGTAATATTCTGAAATAAATGAAATAAACAAATTAAAGCTAATCAATCAACACCTACATGCACACTTGGTAGTAAAAGTCAATAGAAAGCAAATAGATGGGGGGGACATGAGGAGGGATAAATTGATATCTAATGGGTACAGTGCATACTGTCTGAGTGAGGGGCAAACTATACTTTGATTCAACTGTAGAAATGCAATTCATGTAACCAAAACATTTGAAATAAAAAAATAATATTAAAGGGTTACAAAGGTTTTGTTATATGGATACCCTCAATACTGCTGAAGTCAGGGTATCAACTGTACCTACCACCAGGACACTGTTCAATGTACTAAATAAGCACATTTTTATCCCTCACTGCACTACCTATCCTCCATCCCTCTCAGTTTCCAATGCTCTTTGTATCTTTTTGTGACCAGGTGCACCCATAATTTAGCTCCCACTTATTTGAGACAGGTGATGTTTATTTTCCATTCTCAAAATACAAATTTTAATTCTTTGTAGGACAATGATGAGGTCCTGGAAGAGAATGTGGTACTAGAATAATTGCTGTCATCATTTTTGGAAAAAATATTATACAATCCATTAAGATTTTACTATAGTTGCCTAATTACATAGCTCTTTGTATTTTTATTCATCCCTTCATCTATCTTATGATACATGTGAAAAGAAATCACACATATCAGTACATTTCCCCATAAATACTTCAGCATGCATATCAATAAGTAGAGTTCAATAGTTTTTACATGTTTTAATCTTTGCAATTTAATGCAAATTTCAATAAAATAAAATGTGCAAAGCTCTAGTACACAATCACTATGTATTGGAAAATGCACAAACTGGTGTAATTCAAGCACCTCTCACCATATAGAATATTAACATAAGACCAGGGACTTCCACCCATACCCCTCCCTGTCATACAGAGGCAAACCATGCCCCAATTATTTCTCCAACATTGCTTACTTACTTTTGTAGAGTCTGGAATTTTATATAAATGGAATGATGTAGTATGTACTCTTCTTTGTAAGGTTTCTTTCAATCAGTAAAATGTTTTAGAAGTGTACTCATCCTGTTGGGTGTATTAATAGTATGTTTCCCTTTGTTGCTTAATAGTATTTCATTTTGTGACTACACCAGTTCATTTAATGATTCTTCTATCTATAGACATGTGGAATGTTTCCAGATTGTGAGTATAAGAATAAAGCTAGCATTATGGTGGAAATTAATAAAGTAGAGAATAGAAAGACAATACAGTCAGTGAAAATGAAAGCTAATTCTTTGATAAGATTGTCAAAGTCAGGCAGTGCCTGTGGCTCAAAGGAGTAGGGCGCTGGCCCCATATACCAGAGGTGGCAGGTTCAAAACCAGCCTCAGCCAAAAACTGCAAAAAAAAAAAAAAAAAAAAAAGATTCTCAAAGTTAACAAGCTTTTAGCTAACTTGATCAAGAAAAATAGAGATTATTCAAATAGCTGAAATTAGAAATAAAAGAGGTAACATTACTGCTATCCTACAGAAATAAAAAGATTATAAATGAATACTATAAACTATTTTGTGCCAAAAATAAATAACAATAAAATGTGAAAATTCTTAGAAAACCACAAGACGGATTCAAGAAGAAATTTAAAAATGAATAAATTTACAATAAAAAAATGTGGCTGAACTCATAATCAGAAAACTGGCCCTGGCTCGGCACCTGTGGCTCAATGGGCTAAGGCGCCAGCCACGTACACCTGAGCTGGCAGGTTCGAATCCAGCCTGGGCCCACCAAACAACAATGATGACTGCAACCAAAAAATGGCCAGGCATTGTGGCAGGCACCTGTTGTCCCAGTTACTTGGGAGGCAGAGGCAGGACACTTGCTTGAGCCCAGGAATTGGAGGTTACTGTGAGCTGTGATGCCACAGCACTCTCTCCAGGGTTACAGCTTGAGGCTCTGTCTCAAAAAGAAAAAAAAAAAAGAAGAAGAAGAAAACTGGCCCTAAAGGAAAGGCTACTCTCAAATGGCTTCCGTACTGAATTTTATTAAACATTTAAGGAAGATTTAATAAAAATCCTTTACAAATTCTTCGGAGAAATCAGAGAGAAGTGACACTTTGCAACACATGTTAAGAGCTCATTATTACTCCTATACTAGAACCATAGAAAGACATCACAAAATCAGTAAATCTTATGAATGTAGAGGCAAAAATCATCAAAAAAATACCAGCAAAATGAATCTAGCAGCATATAAAAAGAATCACACATATGACAAAATGGTATTCATCTTGGTAAAGTAAGGTTGGTTTAATATTTGAAATCATTTAAAGTTATACAACATGTAAATACACTAAAACAAACAAAAATGATCATCCCAATATAGGTAGAAAAAGCATTTAATGAAATGCCCCACTCACTTGTTAGAAACACTCAATGAATTATTAATAAAAGGAGACTTTGTGAACCTGATGAAAGGCATCTACAAAAGACCCACAGCTAACATCATCCTTAATGGCCAAGGACTAGATGCTCTCCCTCAATTCTCGGTAATAAGATGGAAAAGTCTGTTCTTGCCACATCTATTTTACATGACACTGTCAGAAGCAGGGTAATCAGCAAGAACAGGGAGTGAAAGGCATCCACATTGGAAGGGAAGAAGTAAAACCATCATTTATTTGAAGATGACTCAGTCTCACAGACAGAAAACATGTACACATAGAAAAATATACAAATTTATTAAAAATTATGGGGACAAATAGGTAAGTCCAGAAAATTTGTAGGATATAAGACAAATATAACAAATCATTATATTTTTTAGCACTAGTAATGAAAAATATAAAAAAAAAAGAAACCAATTCCAGGTATAGCAGTGTCTAAAGGAGAAAAATATTTATGAATAAATTTAGCAAAAGCACAAAACTTATACCATGTACTCTGAAATTTATTAAAAATTGTAGTCCTAGAAGACGGCGGCGGTGACAGTCCTGTAGTTCATCACTCCCCGGTCAGCAGGTGAGAGGGAGGGAGTACTGGACCTTGCCCCGTGTGAATTGTCAGAGCGGATGGGCAGCAGGTGATGCACAGTGATTTGGTGGATTGTTGTGTTTGAAATATAGTTCATAACCGCAGAAACTGCTGTAAACTGTTTCCCCCTGCACGGCGGAGGGGCAGCCGGCCCCTCCCACAGGGAGGACAGCAGGTTGCAACTCACAAATCCTAATTGAGAAAAAAAAAAATTCCACCAAAAAGTGGATCTCAGTGTTTGATGACCAGAAAGGCACGCTGCTAGGTCCCACAGGGACCCGCGCAGCTCTGGTGTGAGGCAGATACAAACATATTGGAATGTCCAAAATGGCGAGCATCTTTTCCCTAGATCATTGGGAATAGGTGTTCTGTCTGTGCTACCC
>CAUYRH010096640.1:0-16751 GCA_963574655.1 Perodicticus potto
GCCTTTTCTTCCCCAATTGCAATGGATAAAACTTCTATTACAATGTTAAAGAGCAGTGGATACAATGGGAAACCTTGCCTGGTTCCTGATCTGAGTAAAAATGACTTCAATTTAACTCCATTCAATATGATATTGTCTGTGGGTTTGCTGTAGCTGGCCTCTATCAGTTTAAGAAATGTCCCTTCAATACCAATTTTCTTAAGTGTTCTGATCATGAAAGGATGCTGGATATTATCAAAAGTTTTTTCTGCATCAATTGAGAAAATCATATGGTCTTTGATTTTTAATTTGTTTATGTGCTGAATTATATTTATAGATTTACATATATTGTACCAGCCTTGAGACCCTAAGATAAAACCCACTTGGTCATGGTGTATAATTTGTTTGATGTGTTGCTGAATTCTGTTTGTTAGGATCTTGTTGAATATTTTTGCATCAATATTCATTATTGATATTGGTCTCTAATTTTCTTTTCTTGTTGGGTCTTTTCCTGGTTTGGGGATCAAGGTGATGTTTCCTTCATAGAATGTGTTGGGTAGTATCCTTCTTTTTCTATATTTTGGAAAAGGTTGAATAATATAGGTACTAGTTCCTCTTTAAAGGTTTGGTAGAATTCTGATGTGAAGCCATTTGGTCCCGGGCTTTTCCTTTTAGGGAGATTTTGTATAGTTGATGCTATTTCAGAACTTGATATAGGCCTGTCCAACATTTCCATTTCATTCTGGCTGAGTCTTGGAAGGTGGCGTGCTTCCAAGTATTGGTCAATTTCCTTCAGATTTTCATATTTCTTACAATAAAGTTTCCTGTAATATTCGTTCAGGATTTTTTGAATTTCTGAGAAGTCTGTTGTATTTCATCTTTACCATTTCCAATTGATGAGATTAGAGATTTTACTGTTTTTTTTTTTTCCTGGTTAGGTTAGCTAAAGGTTTATCTATTTTATTGACCTTTTCAAAAAACCAACTTTTTGATTAATTGATCTATTGTATAATTCTTTTGTTTTCAATTTCATTTAATTCTGCTCTAATTTTGGTTATCTCTTTATTCCTGCTGGGTTTGGGATTAGAATTTTCTTCCTTTTCCTGTTGCTTGAGATGTCCCATTAAGTTGTTAACTTCCTCTCTTTCCATTCTCTTAAGGAAGGCTTGCAGTGCTATAAATTTCCCTTTTAGGACTGCCTTTGCAGTATCCCAGAGGTTCTCATAATTCGTGTCTTCATTGTCATTTTGTTCCAAAAATTTGGTAATTTTCTTCTTAATCTCATCTATGACCCATCTATCATTCAGCATAAGGTTATTTAGCTTCCATGTTTTTGTATGAGTATGCAGATTCCTGTTGTTACTGAGTTCAACTTTTATTCCATGATGGTCCGAGAAGATTCAAGGAATAATTTCTATTCTTTTAAATTTGCTGAGGTTAGACTTGTAACCTAAGATGTGATCGATTTTGGAGTATGTTCCATGGGCTGATGAGAAGAATGTGTATTCAGTTTTGTCAGGATGAAATATTCTGTAGATGTCTGTTAAATCCAAATGTTGAATGGTTAAGTTTAAATCTAAAATTTCTTTTCTTAGCTTCTTATTGGAGGATCTATCCAACACTGCTAATGGAGTGTTAAAATCTCTGACTACCATGGAGCTGGAGGGTATCAAGTTGCTCATGTCTGTTAGAGTTTTTCTTACAAATTGAGGCACATTCTGGTTGGGTGCATAAATATTAATAATTGAAATCTCATCATATGGAGTATTACCCTTAACAAATATGAAGTGTCCATCCTTATCCTTCCTTACTTTTGTTGGTTTAAAGCCTATTTTGTCTGCGAATAAGATAGCAACATCTGCTTTTATTGACTTTCCATTTGCCTGGAATATAGATGACCATCCCTTCACCTTGAGTCTATATTTATCTTTTAAGGTAAGATGAGATTCTTGTATTCAGCAGATATCTGGCCTGAGTTTTTGTATCCAGTTAGCAACCTGTGCCTCTTTAGAGGACAATCTAAACCATTCACATTAATTGAGAATAATGATAAGCCTTTTGAAATTCCAGTGGGCATTTTTGATCCTTTTGCCATTGTGGAAGTTGGAATTTGATTGAAAGTTTCTGAGTGAGTTTACTCTTGTGGTGGAGGATTACACTGGTCATTATGGAGGATAGGTCTGAGAATATCCTGGACAGCTGGTTGAGTTATGGCAAATTTCTTCAACATATGGATGTCATTAAAGTATTTAATTTCTCCATCAAAGATGAAACTCAATTTAGCTGAATACAGAATTCTGGGTTGAAAGTTATTTTGTTTTAGGAGATTAAAAGTCAATGACTATCCTCTTCTAGTTTGAAAGTTTTGAGCAGAGAGATCTGCAGTTATTCTAATATTCTTCCCCTTGTAAGTAATGGTTTTCTTGCATCTGGCTGCTTTCAGAATCTTCTCCTTCATATTTACTTTAGTGAAGTTAACTATGATTTTCCTGGGGGATGTCTTATTTGGGTTGAGTCATGCTGGGGTTCTGAAACTGTCTGCTATCTGAATTTCATAGTCTCTTGGCATGTCTGGAAAGTTCTCTTTCATAATCTCAAGAAGAAGGGACTCTGTGTCTTGTAAAGCCACTTCATCGCATTCAGGGATCCCTATAAAATGAATATTGGTTTCCTTGGACTTATCCCAGAGCTCTCTGAGAGAATAATCTGTGTTTGCCTTCCATTTCTCTTCCTCTTTGAGCATTTGAGAGTGTTCAAAAGCTGTGTCTTCAATGTCAGAAATCCTTTCTTCTGCTTGCTCCATTCTGTTACTCAGGGATTCTATTGTATTTCTCAGATCTTTGAGGGAAGCCACGCGACCTCACACCCTCCCTCTGGTGCCCTCCCTACTTCTGTGTGGAGCCTTCCACCCAGCCAGAGACTGGTGGAGCCACAGGCTCTCTTTGCCAAAGTCACCGGGTGCCAGGCACTCCCAGAACCATGTGCACCTTCCCCAGTCTTTCTTCCGGCAACTTCTTGTCTCAATGTGTCAAAATCTCTGGTCATTTTGTTTTTGAATTGGTTGAATTCTTCAGACATCTTTTGGATTACTGCTTGAAATTCTATTTCCATCTTTTCCTCCATTCTGTTGGTCTTCTTTGCTGTCCAGATTCTAAATTCGATTTCTGACATCTCAGCCCTTTCTTTATGCAAGGGATCTTGTGCTGTGTCTGGCTTATTGTTCCTTGGTGGAGTTGATCTACTCTGATTATTCGTATTGCCAGAGTTTTTCCATTGATTCCACCTCATGATTGTTTTTTGCTCTTGTCTCTGGCCATCCTCAGGGTTGGGGAAGTGTCTCTCCAAGATTGGACCCCATCAGGATCACTCTATTGTTGCTAGATATTTTTAGGAAGTGACCCTGTGTAGCTCCTCTGGGGCTTCCCTAGCCAAGGTGTTCTGGCTGTGGGAGCAGCTCTGGAGTGGAGCATGGCACACATGGACCCAGCCAGGAAGTGAACATGGTTCTGGGAGTGCCTGGCACCCAGTGACTTTGGCAAAGATAGCCCATGGCTCCAGCAGTCTCTGGCCAGGTGGAATGCTCCACACAGAAGTAGGGAGGGCACCAGAGGGAGGGTGTGAGGTTGCGTGGCTTCCCAAAACCATGGTCAGATGGGTGGGTCCAGTGTGGAGGCAAGGAGGGCACCAGGGGGAGGACACAGGTTGTGCAGCTTCTGAAGTCCCTGGACAGAGTGGCCGTGGCCAGGGAGGGCTTGGGTGCCCTGGGGGCACGGCCTGCTAGGGGTCTTGCACGCTCAGTGGAGTCCCTGGCGGGCGGTGGTCCCACTTGCCCAGGCAGCGCAGCCCTCTGTGGGTGGCGCATGTTAGGCAGAGTCCCTGGCTGCACAGGTGGTTGGTGGGGGGGAAGCTCAGTGCAGCCCCCAGAGTCTCTTTTGTGGCAAGGTGCTTGGTCCAGCCAACAAGCAGGTGGTGGCACTGCTCAAGAACCTCCTCTCACAGTCTCAGTAAGGGATAGACTTCTGGTTCATCAGGTAACCGGGGAAGATCAGAATGGCAGGGAAAACTTTAGATCAATTTTTCTGCCTAGCAAGAGAGTGTTCAGAGTCACAGCAGGGTCCCTCTGGGGAAGCAATCCCCACTTCCCACACAACTCTCCTGTGGGGTGAGACAAGAGGTCCACAGTTCACCACTCATCTATAGAAAAACTGCAGAAGCAATCGAAGAGAAAAAGGAGAGAAAACAAAAAAACAAAGAAGATCACAGCTTTCTTGGGGGAGGGGAAGGATACTTTTCTTTTCAGATGAATTTTATACCTGAAGCTTACTTTCTTGGAGTTGTAGCTTGCCTCAGCAGAGGTGACTGGCAGTTATCACTTCTCTCTCAGCTGGGCTCCCAGTCTTCTGCTTAATTGGGCATTTTCTGGATGTTATCCTTCCCTTTGGACAGGAGCCTCTTTCGGAAGCTGCTTCCAGTTGGCCATCTTGCCCCTCCCTCGCACCATTTGTTAAATAGGGAGTCTTTTCCCCAATGAATGTTTTTATTAGGCTTATCAAAGATCAAATTATGATAAGTGGCTGGGAGAGAATCATCTCTTGGTTCTCTATTATGGTCCATACATCTACCTCTCTATTTTTGTGCAAGTACCATGCTGTTTTAATCACTCTAGATTTATAATATAGCCTGAAGTCTGGTAGTGTGATTCCTCCTGATTTTATTTTATTTCTGAGGAATGTCTTGGCTATTTGCACTTTTTTCTGATTCCCTATAAAACAAAGTACTATGTTTTCCAGATCTTTAAAGTATGACAATGGTGATTTCATAGGGATTGCATTAAATTTGTATATTGCTTTGGGTAGTATGGACATTTTAACAATTTTGATTCTTCCCAGCCATGAGCATAGTATGTTCTTCCATTTCTTAACATCTTTAGTTATTTCTTTTCTCTGAGTTTCATAATTCTCTTTATAGAGAACTTTCATGTCCTTTGCTAAGTACACACCTAGATATTTCATCTTCCTTGGCACTACTGTAAAAGGAATAGAGTCCTTGACTATTTTTTGAGCTTGACTATTGTTGGTATATCTAAAAGCTACTGATTTGTAAGCATTGATTTTGTATCCTGAGATGTTGCTGTATTCCTTGATCACTTCTAAGAGTTTTGTAGTTGAGTTCCTAGGGTTTTCCAGCTAAGTTGTTAGTTTCATTTCATGGTTTTCTATTTAGCTCCAAATGGCAGTGTCTCTATTTTTGTGCCAACACCATGTTGTTTTGATCACTATGGACTTGTAGTATAGCCTAAAGTCTTGTAGGCAGATGCCTCTGTCTTTGTTTTTATTACTAAGTATTGCCTTGGCTATGTGGGGTTTCTTCTGGTTTAATACAAAGTGAATAATTATTTTTTCCAAATCTTGAAAGTATGATGAAGATATTTTAATGGGGATTGCATTCAATCTATAGATTTCTTTGGGAAGTATAGACATTTTGACAATGTTAATTCTTCCTAGCCAAGAGCATGGTATGTTCTTCCATTTGTTAATATCTTCTGCTATTTCTTTCTCAGGGTTTCATAATTTTCTTTATGAAGTCCCTTCACCTCTTTAGTTAAGTATATTCCTAGACACTTCAGTTTTTTGAAGTTACTGTGAAGGGAATTGTGTGCTTGATTAGCTTCTCGTCTTGGCTATTATTAGCATATAACAAAGGCTGCCGATTTGTGAACGTCAATTTTATATCCTGAGACATTACCGTATTTTTGATCACTTCCAGGCATCTTGTGGTTGAATCTTTGGAGTTGAATGCTCCCATTTTAAATTTGTAACCGCTAGCTTATAAACTTCCAAGACTATTACTTGTATCTAGTCTATTATCACTCTCTCTCTCTCTGCCTGTCCATGCATACGTATACACACATATAAATAGCTCTTACATATATAGTATGTATATATTTCTCTAATGATTATTTAATACATTTCAGTCTTTATAAATCTTTAACTGACTTTCTCCCCAAATCACTTTCAGCTGATGATGGTGTGATTCCTATTTTAATTAAGATATTAACGTATTCAGAAGAAAACTTCCATGTCTGCACTATTTTCATCCATTCATCTACAAATGTCCATGTCCTCCATGTTCCCCGCTTTCAGTGGGGAGACCCTGTGCAGATCACAGGTAAGGCTGCCTCTGTTCACAACAGATTCCCACCCCATTCACCTATATGAGGATATTGTTAGGACTGTTCTCCATTTTAAATTTTATATATGACCATTTTTCTCTTTCTACTGTACTATTTCCCATAGACTATAAAGCATGGGTTATTCCTCTTATCAATGAAGAAAAAATAATCTTTTTATCTTATTTCATCCTAGCCTTGTCATCCAATTTTTCAACACCATTTACAAGGAAACTTCTTGAAATGTTATCAGTCATGTTCTTTCTATGCTCTATTCCAGTTCAGTTAGGCATTCTCTACTACATGTTCAAATCCCAATTTTGTTAAGATCACCAAGGATATTAAACTTGTTGTAACCAGACATCAGTGCTGTCTTTATCACACTGTTGAGGCAAACTTTTACAGTCTTGGCTGCAAGAGAACACCCCAACCGTTGCAGATCTTAGACCTAATATGCAGAGATGCTCAGAGATTGAACAGAATATTTGCTCCAGAGAGGAAACTCACAGGGAATCCCACAGACATCTGAACCTAGACCCATTAGAGCTGAAAGCCACACTGAGATCCAGGATATGGGAACAGAGGTTGGCTTGTAGGTGCTGGTATCTCTGAAGAGGGACAGAGAACCATGGCACCCCCACACCCCTCAGGAAAGCCCCCACTGCCCTGATATGGGTTGTTATTGAGATTCCAACATGAATGTCTGGCATTTTCCACTTTTTACTAACCACACTGGTTGCCTTCGTGGGAGCCCACCCTTCTGGATGCAATCCAAGGCACCATTCTAGAGTCTGACGCTGGTCTGCCCTGCTCCCTCTGGCTGGTTTTGGGCTGATGAAGCTGCTTCCCTAGCCAGCTGAGGAAGGACAGGGAGCCACACTCTCCTATGCGTGCCTAGGGCCGTTCACACTGCCTGATAAGCCTGCTGTGGGACTGAGGCAGGAGCTGAAGGCACCCCCAGATCCTTGCCCATGCCATTTGCTGGAAGGGGCTCCACCCTTACCTTCCCAGGCCCAAAGTGTGATAAGCATTTCTCTAGTCACCAATAATCAGCTGTGTTCTAATTTTGGACACATGAGGAAAATCTCAAAATTCTGTCCACATGAAGTTGTATATGACCACCTGAGTTTCTTTGACCCAGGAAACAAAAGAAGAAATGATATGAGTGACCTTCTGAAAAAAAATATTTATTTGTCAGGGCTTAGATCTTGAGCTTTGTCTTCTCCTGTCATGGTACTGTATGTGAAATTAGAGAAAACAGTTTGGAACTCCAAACTCACAAATCAGGACAGCTCCCCCAGTGAGCAGTGTCATGAGGACACACACTGACCTTTGTCTGTGAAACAAAGAAAGTCTTGTGGTTTGTAAAAACACTGAAAGTCTGCCTTTGTTACCTGATCATCCTCTCATATATCCTGGTCAACATTTCCATTTAAATTTTGCAAGGATCCTTTAGAAACAGCAGTAATTTTAGCCTCTAGTACTAAGCCCTGTGCTTTCCAAGCATTTTGTCATTACCATGGCTTCTAGAACTCTGCCTTAACCAACTGTTGGTAAAGATAACTGACAACCAACACAGTGACACCAAGATAAATTAGAGAATGGAGCTATCTTTCAATTTCTTGTAACTCTGTGATACTCTGGCATTTGTAATGGAATGAGAACATAGAACTGGTTTAGTAGGGCAATGCCTGTGGCTCAGTGAGTACGGCACTGGTCCCATATACTGAGGGTAGCAGGTCCAAACCCAGCCCTGGCCAAACTGCAACAAAAATAGCCGGGTGTTGTGGTGGGTAGCTGTCCCAGCTACTAAGGAGGCTGAGGCAAGAGAATCACCTAAGCCCAAGAGCTGGAGGTTGCTGTGAGCTGTGATGCCATGGCACTCTATCAAGGGCAACAAAGTAAGACTGTCAAAAAAAAAAAAAAAAGAACTGGTTTAGTAAACCTCAGCAGAACTTTCCAACTCAATTTATTGTGCTAAATAGCTGGTAGCCCCCTCTAGTATCTGACTCAATTGCAAAAAAAAATCACTTGGATTTAGGCAGTGTTATGATTCTATAATATTGCTACAAAGAAAATAAGAGAGCCCATGAGGCATTTAATTTTCAAAATATATTTATTTTGTATTAAATTTAAAATATACTTTTTATGCATGCAATAAAACATATTTTCATAAATATTTAGCATATGTGTAATCACATTGATAGTAAACTAGATTTTCATTACATTTTAAGTTTGTCTTAGGGAATGAGAGTGTTCACACCTCTTCTGAATTCTAATATCTCAGAAAGACCTCACTGTAGTGACTTCATCCTCTGAAAATTTCAAGGAAAAGAAGAATATGGTACCAAAAAATATGCAGCCAAGATGCCATTCTTATAGACAAACTAAAAAAGGACAATCCAACATATAGCAAGCACCTAGGAAAACCACAGGGAAATTTCCCTACCTTCAGGCTAGTGTAAGACAATCCATAATACAAAGTTCTATCTGTTTTTTCATTTTAAAACTGAAATAATATTTTATGAGTCACTTGTTACTAATTCTAGAATGTTTATCTCATGAAGGTTATGTTGCTTAAGAAATAATAATTTGTATTCTTCAAAAGTTAACCATGCAGCTGATATTCTTCACTAGCCAAATATATTTTTAGCTCTTATTTGCTAACACCTGATGTTAAGTTTGCGCTTTTATTTCAGATTGACGTATTGATACCAACAGGTTTCATGGTTTGCATTTGTTAGGTAAATGCTAATTTGTAGTTGAGTCCTTCACATACCCATACATTGGGCACATTAGGCAACAGTTTGCCAATCCCCCTTTCTCCTCCCCATTCCTCTTCTCACGTCTCCCCTCCTCCTCCTATCATAAATTTAACTGTGTTTTTATTTCAGGTGGGCATGCAGCTGTTCATCTCCTGGATTCATATTAGTATTGAGTACATGGGATACTTGCTTTTCCACTCTTGTCATACTTTACTTAGGAGGATACTGTACTTAACCAACTCTAGGTAAATCAAACTCTAGGTAAATACAAAAGATGTAAAGTCTCTGCCTTTCCCACATTACAAAGACTCTTTACTGCATTATGAGAGCATGTCATAATTTTCCACTTTCTTTTCAAATGACTGATTATCTAATTTTTCCATATACTGAACCGTTTCCTCAGCATTCTTTTCAAAGCATCCTTTACATCTTTGTTCCTCAGGGTATAGATGAGAGGATTCAACAATGGTGTGACCACAGTGTAGAAGAAAGTGAAGAACTTCCCATGTTGTGAAGCAACACTTTTCTTAGGGTCGGTGTACACCACTGCCCCTGTTCCATAAAACATAAAGACAACAAGGAGGTGGGAGGAGCAGGTGGCAATGGCTCTTTGCTTCCCATCCTCTGACTTCATTTTCCCCACAGCTTGAGCTATGAATCCATAAGAAGTCAGGATCAAGCCCACAAGCAACATGGTAAAGATGACAGCAGAGAGGGTGATCTGCCATTCATTGGAGGAGGTGTCTGCACAGGCCAGTCGTATGAGGGAAGTAACCTCACACAAAAAATCATCCAGCAGATGGTGAGAGCAGAAGGGCAGTTGGAATGTGACTGAAGATTGAATCAGAGACTCCATCAGACCAGACATCCAGGCCACAAGTGCCAGCTTCCAACAGAGTGGAGGGTTCATGATGATGGTGTAGCGCAGGGGCTGGCACACAGCAATGTAGCGGTCAAAGGCCATCACCACCAGCAGGATGCATTCTGTGGCCCCAACACAGATGAATATGAAGACTTGGATGACACAGCCTGTGTAGCTGATGCTCTTGTCTGGTCCCCACAGGTTTGACAGCATCTGGGGCATAGTGGCTGTGGTGAAGCAGAGCTCCAAGAAGGAGAGATTGCTAAGAAAGAAGTACATGGGGGTGTAGAGACGAGGGTCTATGCAAGAGAGCAAGATGATGGTGGAGTTGCTGAGGATGATCATGGTGTAAAAGATGATTATGATCCAGAAGAGAACCATTTCTAGCTGGGACCATTAAGAGAAACCAAAAAGAATGAAGCCTCCTGGGAAACTCTTGTTGATTGCTTGTATTTTCATTACTGATGTTTGAATGTCATCACAATAAAGATTTCGTGAATATCTGTGCAAAAAGCTTCTGCTGCCATTTATTTAGAGAAGGCAAACATTATTAGTTTTCTAAGCAGTCTTGGGGTAAGGCCTATGGATGTATGCCCCTTACATTCTGCCAATACAGT
This sequence comes from Perodicticus potto, assembly GCA_963574655.1. Lineage (NCBI taxonomy): Eukaryota > Metazoa > Chordata > Mammalia > Primates > Lorisidae > Perodicticus > Perodicticus potto. Next base: position 10,393 of record CAUYRH010096640.1, read on the forward strand.
ACAGTCTCCTTTCTGTTGTTGTTTCTCCTTTCAACAAATGTGTATTTGCAAGATCCTAAACTCGGGGTTCATCTCTAAAATTTGTGATCACAGTATCTCCATTGTTATCCTCATACAACCACGTTAGATCAATGTGCATATCTCTCCCAGACTGCCCATTCAACCATGCATGCAGCAGCTCTCTAAAATCTTTGGAATTAAATGTTAAACACAAAGATCTACCTTCAATTATGCAGTATCCAAATTTATCAGATTATCACTTCACTTTATTTGATGATATTAATAGCAACAGATGAAATGGAGACGATCCCAAGAATAAGGTCCTTCTCTTACCAGTCAATTATGTACAATCTAAAAAATGTGATCCTTAACATAATACTAGTTTCTATGTCTGAGAAAGTATATTGGTATAGCAGACACACCAGTTTCTAAATGATGTAAACCTAGTTTGATATATTCACTTTAAGTAAATTTGTTTAAATTAAAGTAAATAACTTAAAAATCCTAAGTAAGCAGTCTTATCTGAGAAGTATAATAACTTCCACTTCAGAGGAAAGAAGTCCAGATTAAAAAGGACAACAGCTAATAGTGTCTGCTGGTTTTTCAGGACAAAACTCCAAGCTCTATTAAAGATAGTAGATTAGAAATCATAATAGCAATCTTTAATTCTTGCCCCAGAAATATTCTCAATAATCAACAGACATCATAAGTAAATTTCAACCAATCACATAAACTAGAAAAGAATGAAAGTGACAAAATTATGAAATCCATGATTATTTTATATTTTGTATCACGGGTGGGAAGAAAAGATGACACAGAGACATTAGCTAAATAATACCAACTCAGGGCATTGATTTGGGAAACACTTTTTGTGAAATTAATTATCTGTCTCCCAGGAATTATAGAATATTTCAAAAGAAATCAAGAATGTGAAAAACATGGGACATAATGAATAATGTCAGGTGAAAAGAATCTGAATTATAGACTGTGGACATTAGATTCTGAAAGTGAGAAAACAATATTAAAATTATGGAAACTATAGTGGGCTATTTCTATTCAACACCCAATTCATAGGTATTTATTCAGGACCAGCCATGCACTGACTCCATGCCATGACATGGGAATGTACTGTGAGCTAGAGAGGTGAAATCCCTGCTTTAATGGTGCACATAGCCCTGTAGGTGAGGGAGATAGCAAGTAAACAATTGCACAAATAAGTTAATCAGAAGAATTCAGATATTTGAGCTGCTAAGCTCTATAAGTGAAAACACACTCAAGTATTATAATTGAGGATAAAAATGGAGGAAGCAAGAATGAAGGATCATTTGATGAAGGGAAAATTGAACGAGCAAAAAGTCTTGTACTGAGGATGTCTGTTAGCTCTCAAAAGACCAGTGTGGTTGAGGGAAAAAGGGAAAGCAACTGACTGGGTGAGATCAGGCTCTTTATCTGAACTTGTTTTCATTGCCAGGTTTCTGATGATCTTGTGACACTGATCTCATGTTTAGATATTTTATCCTACATTGTCATCATCAGGCTTACACATTAATATGTTTATTCTCTGCACAGCATCCTGAATCAGTCACAGAATGTCCACTCTGCCCATCAGACCACTTCACTTGTTCAGTTCTCACAGTTTCCTAAACTTACCTTCCCCTGTCTCAGGGTCAGTGGTGCACATGACTGCGGCATTTGGACAAGAATGTTCAAGTTTTCTATCTAGCTTATGTTTGCAAAATGATATCATGGGTTCAGTTTTCTCTTATGTAAAGAAAAAATAAGAAATTCAGACCCAAATCTATGATATTACATATTGCTTTTTATTAAAATTACCTTAAATTGTTTTTAAATGATTCTTTTTTACATTATTATTTGTGAGCACTCCAGATAAAATAGATGGGAGAAAAACTAGCAAGAGAAATAAAGGCATCTCTAATCCCATCATCAAGTATAGTTACCGTAAAAATCTTGTTTCTTATTCTCAACATATATATTTTCAATAAATAGTGTATAGAAGTAGATATAGTACATAGTGTTATATAAAAGGTACAAGCATAAAATTATGCTATATATAGCTCTACATTTCACTAAATATTGTAATTACATATACATGTCCTTTCATACTTATGGAAATATCACTCTTTTGGCCTATTTAGATAAAAATTTACATATTAATATACTTGTTAAATATTATTCAAAGACATCACTGTCATGATCTAATGAAGATACAAGAGAGAAAGGAGAGAGGTGTTTCTCCTCAATAGATTGGTTAATTTTTAGCTATAGCTGCAAGTGTAAAAGGTGTTACTCTTTGCCATAATTGTAGCAGAGGTCTTAGAAAATATAGACAGCAAAATTCTCATTGTATTTTAGTGAACTGAGAAAGAATTCTTCAATAAAATATTCGGAAAATTTATTAAAAATTAGTAATACAGTTTACATCATGTTTTACCTTAAAATAATACTGATTAAAGGATTAGACATAGAAAATGATGCAAGCCTAGTAGAACAACTACACAAATTTAAAGGTAATGATTCCATAAACTAAGAATAAAGGTAATAAACAAAACACCATTTTAAGAAAGAAATCTTTGAGAAGAAAAAGAGATAAATCATATTAAAATAATTGTATTGGGAAATTTATATGGGTCATATGACAAATCGAAGACTAAAAGTCAGTAATATATAATATACAACAATCTCTTACATATTAAGCATATATATTAACTTAGCAATTGTCAGCTTGATTCAAATTAGCATATATAATTGTACAAACATTTAACAAAATATTTAAACTTGATGGTTTATTTTTTTAAAAATCGTTCTTCTAAAAATTCCACCACCTCTATGGCTTTCAGTATGAGGGCTTTATAACATTCATAGCTACATGTAAATTGAAATAATGTGTGGTAAGATTTCTAATACAAAAGAATCATAAAAATAGTTGAGTGTGTCTGTGTATGTTATGTGTGTTTTAACATGAAAATTCTGTGATAAATTTGTAGCACAGGATCCTGGAGGATGAATGGAGCACAAGGGTAACTTGTGCATCTTAAAACACATCCTATTTGATGAAGTTCCATAGAACTTGGCATGAGTCCTCTTCAGGTGCAGGGACATTTTATAACTTGTGGGTTAGTGCTTGTTTGATAGTGTGAATATTCATTTTCTAGGCTTTCTAACACAGAACGTAAGTGACTTACCTAGTCAGGAAGCAGGTCAGTGGTACTGCTGAGAGAACAGGAGACCCCTTGGGAGACACCTGCAGACTTTCCTTCTCTAGAAGGCTTATCTCAGGATCCCCTGCTCTGCCTGACTCTAGTTAAATACAAGATGATTTTGGACACTGGGAGATGGGGAGAAAGTGCAAGCATTTTTTTTTTTTTCCATTGAGGAAGAGCATAAAGAGCACAGAGGAGATGAGCACCTTTTGAGGTCCCCAGAGCCTTCTGTCCTCACAGGCAATTAGCTGCCAGACCAAAAATGTTACAAAGACATAGAGAATGACAAAAATGCTTTTTATTTCTAGTAAATGAGATGAGCTACCACTTTAACTGCTTCCAGCTGACTGTCATAAATTGATCCTACATTAAAATAATAAGTTGATTTTTTGATGATATATACCAAAAAAATTGATAGTCACTGGTTTATTTATTCATTCCACAACATCATCCTGAGTGGGGTAAAGTTGAATGCATTTTTCCAAAGAACAGGAAAAGATAAGGATACCCACTGTCACCACTTCTATTCAACATAGTACTAGAAGTCCTATGCAGAGCAATGAGGCATGAGAAAGAAATAAAGAGCATCTAAACAGAAAAAGAGGAGGCAAACTATCCCTGTTTTCCAAGATATGAATCTACAAAACTCTAATTATTCCTCAAAAAAACTTCTAGAATTAATAAATTCAGTAAACCTGTAGGTTACAAAATAACTGTGCACAAGTCAGCAGCATTTATATACATTAACAACAGCCAAGAATAAAATCAATACTATTTACAACAGCTGCCAAAAAAAAAAAAAAACCTAGGCATATATTTAAACAAGAAGGTGAAAGATCTCTACAAGGAGAACTAAGAAAAACTGATGAACAAAATTGTTGCTGACACGAATGATGGAAAAACATTCTATACTTATGGATTAGAAGAATCAATAATGTGAAAATGTTCATACTGCTGAAAGTAAGTTACAGTGTCAATGCAATTCCCATCGAAATACCGTTATTAGAATTAGAAAAAACAGAAAAGACGAGGGAAAAAAATTCTAAATCTCATATGAAATAAAAAACAAAGCCCAATTAGCCAAAGCATTCCTAAGCAAAAAGTACGAATCCAGGTGCATTATGTTACCTGACTTCAAATTATACTACAAAGCTATAGTAACCAAAATAGCATAGTGCTGGCATAAATGTAGCTAGATAAATCACTGGAACACAATAAATAATTAAAAAATAAAACCATATGAGGGACATTGCCTGACAAATGCAGTTAGTATGAGCTGAATCTTTGTACCCTCAAGGAATCTCCAACAATAAAATATCATTGAAATTATCACTGATCATTGAAAAAGCAGATAAATCACTTATTTATCAAAATATCACTGATCATTGAAAAAGCAGATAAAAATATACCCTGAGGAAAGGATGCCATGTTTAATAAATGATGCTAGGAAAATTGGAGAGCCACAAGCAGAAGAATGAAACTGTATCCTTACTTCTCACCACACACAAAAATTAACTCAAAATGGACTTAAGACTTAAATGTAACACTTGATGCCATAAAAATTCTAATAAAAAACTTAGGAAATAGTCTTTTGGACATCAGACTAGTCAAAAGAATTTTTTTTAATTTTTATTTTTATTAAATCATAGCTGTGTACATTAGGGCAATCATGGGGTACAGTGTGCGGGCTTCATATACAATCTGAAATATTTTCATCCAACTGTTCGACATAATCTTCATGGTATTTTCTCATTTATTGTGTGAAAACATTTGTGTTCTGCATTTAATAGGTTTCACCTGTCCTTTCTACAAAGCACCATAAGTGTGATCCCACCATTTACCCTCTCTCCACCACCTGCCTCCTCCTCTTCCCTCCCTTACCCCTTTCCCCAACTTCTTATGCTATAATTGGGTTATAGCCTTCATATGAAAGCTACAAATTAGCTTCACAATAGGGCTGAGTACATTGGATACTTTTTCTTCCATTCTTGAGATACTTTGCTAGGAAAAATGTGTTCCAGCTCCATACGTGTAAATATGAAAGATGTAAAGTCACCATCTTTCTTTAAGGCTGCATAATATTCCATTGTATACATGTACCACAATTTATTAATCCATTCGTGGGTCAATGGGCACTTGGGCTTCTTCCATGACTTAGCAATTACTAATTGGGTTGCAATAAACAATCTGGTACAGATATCTTTGTTGTGATGTGATTTGTGGTCTTCTGTGTATATACCAAGTAAAGGAATTATAGGGTCAAATGGTAGGTCTATTTTTAGATCTGAGTATTCTCCAAATGTCTTTTGAAAAGGAACCTATTAATTTGCATTCCCACCAGCAATGTAGAAGTGTTCCCTTTTCTCCACATCCACGCCAACAACTCTGGTTTTGGGACTTTGTTATGTGGGCTAATCTTACTGGAGTTAGATGATATCTCAAGGTAGTTTTGATTTGCATTTCTCTGATGATTAAAGATAGTGAGCATTTTTTCATGTGTCTGAAGGTCGTGTGCCTCTCTTCTTTAGAGAAGTTTCCCTTCAGATCTTTTGCCCATACTGAGATGGGATCACTTATTCGTTTCTTGCTAAAATGTTTGAGTTCTCTGTGGATTCTGGTTATTAAACCTTTGTCGGAGGCATAACCTGCAAATATTTTCTCCCATTCTGAGGGCCATCTTCTTGCTATACTTGCTGTGTTCTTGGCTGTGTGGAAGCTTTTTAGTTTGATCAGGTCCCATAGTGTATTTTTGATACTGCTTCAATTGCCTGAGGGGTCCTCCTCATAAAGTATTCGCCCAGGCCAATTCCTTCAAGAGTTTTCCCTGCACTTTCTTCTACTATTTTTATAGTTTCAGGTCTTAAGTTTAAATCTTTAATCCAATGTGAGTCTATCTTCATTAGTGGTGAAAGGTGAGGGTTCAATTTTAGTCTTCTACAGGTCACCATCCAGGTCTCCCACCACCATTTGTCAAATGGGAGATATTTTCCCCACTGAATGTTTTAAATTGGCTTGTCAAAGATCAAATAACTGCAGGTAGGGTGTTCATCTCTTGATCACCTTTTCTTCCCTAATTGCAAAGGCTAAACTTCCATTACAATGGTAAAGAGCAATAGAGACAATGGGCAACCTTGTCTG
>CAUYRH010096643.1:0-26929 GCA_963574655.1 Perodicticus potto
CATCTCTGGTTTTGGGATTTCATCATGTGGGCTAATCTTACTGGCGTTAGATGGTATCTCAAGGTAGTGTTGATTTGCATTTCTCTGATGATTAAGGATGATGAGCATTTCTTCATGTGTCTGAAGGCCGTGCGCCTATCATCTTTAGAGCAGTTTCTTTTTAGATCTTTTGCCCATCCTGAGATGGGATCTCTTGTTCTTTTCTTGCAAATACGTTGGAGTTCTCTGTGTATTCTGGTTATTAAGCCCTTGTCAGAGGTATAACTTGCAAATATTCTTTCATCGGCCTGGGTGAATACTTCATGAGGAGGACCCCCAAAGCAATGGAAGCAGTATCAAAAATACACTACTGGGATCTGATGAAGCTAAAAAGCTTCTGCACCGCCAAGAACACAGTAAGAATCACTAGCAGATAGCCCTCAGAATGGGAAAGAATATTTGCAGTTTTTTTTGAACAGGGCTGGGTTTGAACCCGCCACCTCCGGCATATGGGGCTAGTGCCCTACTCCTTTGAACCACAGGCACTGCCCCAAACAAAAAAACACTAATTTCAAATACAGTGTGTCAAAGAAGTAAAATCAGCTTGAGAAGGTACAATGTCCATAGGAGATCCTTACAAATACTAGTTTACATTTGATCTTCTGAGCAATTTTATTAAATGTGTGACTTCTCCATGAATCTACATTACTTCCGATATGCCCTATATGAAATTGGTGTGACTTACAATTTATTGGCTCACTTTGGAAGTCCTTGAGGGTCTATAGAAATACTTAGCTTTGCTCTAAGGGAAAATAAGCACCACAATGACGACTGTTCCGAGTGGGAAAAGCCTGGACATTCATTCTGACTTCAGATTGGCAACAATGTGTAGTCCATTTAATTCACCCTCCCTGGGGGGCCACCATCAGCAAGACTGGAGAGACCCCCCCAATTTGAGGCACACTTTATTGCCTGGAGGAAAATGATACCCCTTAGAAGAAGCACGTCGTATGTGGAGTAAGATTTATAAGGGTCAGGAATACAAACTGTGGACCCAACAGGCTGAGATGAACTTGACTCTACCTCGGTTTATAGATCATATTAACCTGGATCAACTGAAATGGAACAATTTTATCTGACACTAGGTGAAAAACTAACCACAAGATAGGTCACGGTACTGTACACTAAATCAAAAACTCGAAAATATAATACAAATTAGTAACATTTTATATTCTTGGAGCAGGCTGCTGTGGGGATGCTGGTACCTCAGAAGTCTTGCTGTGAGGGCCATGCCAGGGGCCAAGTGTCACCACCTCACTGGTCTTATGCTATTGCCACACCAGGAACAGACCAGCCCTCCTGTTTCAGTTTGCATTGCTTAATGGGTCAAGTTCAAAGATCTACTTAAACTATTTGGTAACTTCCCTGTTCCTAGTAAGACAAAGAGTAGAATATAGCAAGAAATCTCTAGAAAATGCTCTACTCTTGGGCCATGGCTCTGGGCCATTTGCTGTGGGACTATACCCATCCATCTGGGAAGGGACAAGCCTAATGTCCTCATATCCCCAAAGACTGTACTGTTCATTTGCAGAGACTATTTATGAAAGCTCAACATGAAGGCTTGAAATGGGCTGCAAAATTTATGAATCAATTCTCTCTCACAGAACGTTTGAATGCTTGACCCTTTGAACATCTGTGTTTGTGAACATAGAACAGTATTTAATCAAAGCTGCAATTGGGAAAACTATAACTGAATAACATCATGAGCAACTATTGCAATTATGAGTCTCAGTCACTTCTCACCTTAATAGCATGCTGTGGATGGAGCCAAGCTCTCTGGGCCCTTCTGCCCACCTCTCTTGACCAAGAGGAACTTCCACTATGGGGAATTCGGAAAAGAGGGAGCAGTGCCGCACCAATGGTCGCCTGTGATTATTAGCTAATGGTACCATGAACAAAACTAGAAAGAACCTTGTTGAATAATGCTTTTGACTGACATCTGTCTCTCTTTGCCTTACGAAAAGGATAAGTCAATTATTTAGGCTTAGTAAAGAGTCTCCCATAATCTCTGGTCAGAATTCCCTAAAACAAGAGTCCCACATTTTTACTAATCAAAGAAAACAAACATAAATGAGCACAATTTTCACACTGTAGCAAAATTTCTCATTCATTTGCTGACTTTTTCCTCTCTTTAACATAGCTTTATTACCTTGCTATCTATTACTTTATTTTTCCATATCGCTCAACAAGGGACAACTTTACAAAGAGTAAAGGGAGAAAGAAACAAAAACCCAGGGGAAATGAAGATCACCAAAGGATGGGTTGTGAAGCGTCTTCCTTGCCTTTAGTTTCCTACCAGATTCTTCTACTGGGAGAGTCTCAGACACCTGACTCATCCATTTGGCTCTACTTCTACACTGGTCCTTTCCAAGCCCCACCTTCTGAGAGCTTCCACTCATATCCAGGAGACCATCCAAAGCAAAACAGATTTAGAAACAGCTCTGGACTCCCACTTATCCTATCATTCTTTTCAGCATTCCAACCGATTTTTAGCCTCTGCCGTACTTTCTACTCCTCTCCAAGCCCTTGCAAAGTGTTGACCTGAACACTGTTTATTTGAATTCTCTGGCCGTGAAACTATGTTACTACACATCAATAAAGTTGTGGGCATTTGGAGATTAAGTAGGTGGGATGATCTGTTGTTATGTTAAAACAAACAAAACAACCCCATCCATGCGGCCCAGTAAGGCTTACTCCAAGATAACCAAGGAAAATCCTAAGGTGTGCTTATTCCTCCTGTATTTTCCCTTTCATCTCATTTCAGGCCGGGAGTCACGCCTTTGGCATTTTCTTCCTTTGGTGATTTTTTTTAAAGTGGAAACAGAAGTCACTTTGGATCAAAGGCTCTCCTGTCTTTAGCAAATGCCTAACCTGCCTGCAGAGAGAAGATGACAGGGGTCTCAGAGGGAAGAGGAGAGGGGTGCTTTTGAGAGCAAAGGTAAAAAGAGGATTAGAGGTTGTGAAGGAGACCAAGGTCAGTGGGTCCCGAGGCTGAGAAAGATCCTTATTCAACTCTTCACTGTTTCAGAATGGAAGGCCTGACCCCAGGCACAGATGTCCCCTGGCTCCCCAGTTAATCCCAGGGCATGCGTGGCAGAGCCACTCGAACCCAGGGACCATGCGGGCTGAAACAAAGGGAGCTTCAGCAGTGACTGGTGCGGACCACAACCCACATTCAGAGGAGCCGACACCCCAGGTCACTGACAGAACACAGTGGTAGAGAAGCTTCCAGCTGAACTTTAAGTTGATTTCTTAAATATGGAAATGGCATGTTTTTGCACAACCCATGTGGTGCACTAAGATTTGCGTGGAGATCTCCAGCAGGATGGCAGAGACTGGCTGAGTGACACCTGTCTGCAGCAGACTCTGATCACAGGCGCTGGGATTCAGCTACTTCATCCCGAGCCCACGACCAAGACCGTGCTGAGGAGCCAGTTTAAAGAGGTGAGCGCAGACCCTGGGAAGGCCTGCCGACCAGGGAAAAGCAGGGGCTGCAAAAGGCTCGGGTTCGAAAGGTCCTTTAGAATGCCTGAGAATCCCTGGACAGACCGGCCAGTCTATCTCAAGTAACAAAACACACATCACCTCTTTGTGATTGTGATCTTGACTTTGTGAAAGTAAATTCAAAACAGGACAATGTCAACTAACAAAAACTAATAAAAGGATTGTTTCCACCAGTGTAATACTTGTACAAATTAAAAACAAGTAAAATCAACCCCGGAAGACACAAGATTGATCAGAGACGGAATTGAGAACAAAGTGTACCCTGCTCATTTGCTAAGACCAAAGTTCTCTATAAGTCCTAAGAAAGTATGTAAACAGACTGTAAGGTCTCTAAGTTAATTCTCTCTTTTACAATGAACATTCTCTCTGGACAGGGAGAAGTACAGAGAAGCCCATAGACATTTCACCCGGGGAACAGGCCCAGGGGTTGGGAAAGCAGTAGGGAAAGCCATTCGGTCTGTGACAGAAATGATGCTTCCCAGAAACTGGGGAGTTCTCCACTGCTTCCCATGATGAGACTCCCGGCCCCCACTTGCTCTCAGGACATTTGAACCTTGGTAGGGAACATCATCACAAAATTGCTGCTACCATAGCCCTAGAAATGGAGAAACATACGGCTGGAAAGGGGCTCTCCATGCTCCTCTGCCCCATGGCCTGGCCTCCCCAGGGGGTCCCCTCCAGCAACGCTGGCCTCCTCCAGCCTCATGTCACCCTTGCCCACTGCCCTGCTCTCCCCTCCCAAACTCGGTATAGCCTGTCCCCATGCCTCCTTCCAACAGCACCATCTGAGCCAGGCCTTCTCTATAGAACTGCAGCCCAGCCCTAGCCCTACTTCACCCCCGTAACACCATCTGGCTTAGTACATTACTTTACCAGTTTGCTTATTTTCCATCTCTCCCCACTAGATAACCTCCATGAGGAGAGGTACTGAGTCTTTTGTTCAATGCAGCCCCTCAAAGTGTCTGGCACACAGTAGGTGCTTAAATGAGTAAATGCTGGTGGAACAAATGCTGAAGCGGCCCAGACTCAAGTCACTTTGGCTTTACAGGGATGACGCTGCAGTGACTGTGGCTGAGTGCCTGGGTACAGGGCTTTGGGGCCCAATGACCATCAAGAACATGCTTGTCCGCTAAACCTACTGTATGGCCACAAGAGGGCTGAGACAGGCGCCTTCATTTAAATGTGGTCAGACAGGCGCAGCTGTCCAAGCCCGGTAGCCTGGGTGCCGGCAGAGCTCTGTCCTGTATGGAAGGGGGTAGGCGGAGGGAATACTGTAGGGTGCCCTGTCCTGCACGGAAGGGGGTAGATGGAGGGAAGGAGGGAACACCATAGGGTGCGCTCTCCCCGAGAGCAGCTCAAGTGAGTTCAGACCACTCCACATTCCTCCCAAATGACGGAATACGGCAAAGGAGACAGAGGAGGGGCTGCTGGTTGCTCCCCTCTACAAACATTGTAACTCCTTTGTGGCTTTTCTCAAAGGAAATTCCATGAGAAAAAAGGGCAGGCAAATTTCCCCATGCCACATTTTTACATGTGACCCAACGTAAAACTCAAGAAACAAAATGCTGTAAGATACAATGCCTGTTTGCATGAAGCACATTCTCTTGATGAGGACACAGACTAATATTCAAGAAACAAAACCAGCAGCATTTTTCTAATAAAGGGTCCCTGAGAACAGGGAAAGAGTGATAGATTATTCCTGAAGTCTAGGTAGAACTGCAGAATTTCTCTGAAGTCTTATGTTTCATTTTTCAAATCAAATTTTGTGCATGTGATCTGCATTATAATTTTTTAATTGCTTACCAGCAAAGTTAACTTAAATTTTGCTTTGCACAATTTTTTTTTTTTTTTTTTTTGAGACAGAGCCTCAAGCTGTCACCCTAGATAGAGTGCTGTGGCATCACAGCTCACAGCAACCTCCAATTCCTGGACTCAAGCAAGTCTCCTGCCTCCACCTCCCAAGTAGCTGGGACCACAAGCACCCGCCACAATGCCCGGCCATTTTTTGGTTGCAGCCATCGTTGTTTGGCGGGTCCGGGCTGGATTCAAACCCGCCAGCTCAGGTGTACGTGGCTGGCACCTTAGCCCATTGAGCCACAGGTGCCGAGCCGCTTTGCACAATTTTTAAAATATATTTTATTTTTTATTTCAGAATATCCTACGGGTGCAAACATTTTGGCTATATAAATTGCTTTTGCATAGTTTGAGTCAAAATTGTAAGTGTGCCCATCACCCAGTGTGCACTGTACCTGTTAGATATAAATTTACCCATCCCCTCTCCCCCCCTCACCTACTTGATTTCCAATGAGTGTTTTTCCATATGTGCACTTAAGTGTTGATTGATTAGTTCCAATTTAATAGTACCTGTGGTGTTTCTTTTCCATTCATGTCATGCTTTACTTAGGAGAATGGTTTCCAGTTCCACCCAAGTTGTTACAAAAGGTATTAGCTCACTGTTTTGTTTTCAAAGACTGAGTAGTACTACATAACATATGTAGACCACATTTTATTAATCCATTTATGTATTGATGGCCGCTTGAGTCGTTTTCACATCCTTGCAATTATGAACTGTGCTGCTATAAACATTTGAGTGCAGAAGTCCTTTCATTAAAATGTCTTTTTTTCCTTTGGATAAATACCCAGTAGTGGGATTGCTGGATAAAATGGTGGGTCTATTTATAGTTCTTTAAGGTATCTCCATACTTCTTTCCATAGAGACTGTACTAGTGTGTAGTCCAACCAATAGTGTGTAAGTGTTCCTATCTCCACATCGGAACTTGGATTTCCCTAATGATTAGAAACAGTGAGAATTTTTTCATATGTTTGTTGGCCATTAGTCTATTTTCTTTTTTCTTTTTTTTCTTTCTCTCTCTTTTTTTTTTTTTTTGTTGCAGTTTTTGGCCGGGGCTTTGAGCCACAGGCACCACCTTGCCATTAGTCTATTTTCTTTTGAAAAGTTTCTGTTCATGTGTTTAGCTCACTGTTTAATGGTTGTTTGATTTTTTTTCCTGATAATTTTCTTGAGTTCTTTGTAGATTCTGATTATCAGACCTTTATCAGATGTATAGCATGCATATATTTTCTCCTGTTCTGTAAGTTATCTATTCGCTCTATTGATTGTTTTCTTGGCTGTGTAGAACAACCAGGTAGGCTTCATCCCAGAGATGCAAGGATGGTTCAACATACACAAATCTATAAATGTGATTCATCACATAAATAGAAGCAAAATAAAGACTATGTGATCCTCTCAATAGATGTGGAAAAAGCATTTGACAAAATTCAGTCCTCTCTTATGATAAGAACTCTTAACAAAATAGGCATAGATGGAACATGCCTCAAAATTATAAAATCCATATAAGACAAACCCACAGCCAACATTATACTGAATGGGGCAAAATTGAGGGCACTTCAGCTTAGAACTGGAGCCAGACAAGGTCGCCCACTGTCACCACTTCTATTCAACATAGGGCTAGAAGTCCTAGCTAGAACAATCAGGCAAGAGAAGAAAGTCAAGGGTATCCAAATGAGGAAAGAAGAGGTAAAACTATTCCTCTTTACAGATGATATGATCTTATATCTAGAAAACCCCAAAGATTTTGCCAAGAGATTCCTGGAATTGAAAATTCAGCAGTCTCAGGTTATAAAATCAATGTACACAAATCAGTGGTGTTCCTATATGCCAACAACAGTCAAACTGAGAATCAAATCAATACTTTTCACAATAGCAAAAAATAATAATAATTTTAAAATGCCTAGGAATATATTTAACCAAGGAGAATATGTTTAACCAAGTTCTCTCTACAGGGAGAACTACAAAACATGAGAAGGTAATTGCAGAGGATATAAATAAATGTAAAAAACTCATGCTCACAGATTGGCAGAATCAACATTGTTGAAACATCTATACTGCCCCAAATGATTTACAGATTCAATTCAATCCCCATTAAAATAACAATTTCATTTTTCACAGATCTAGGAAAAATAATTTTATGCTTCACATGGAACCAGAAAAGACCCTGTATAACCAAATAACCTTAAGCAAAAAGAACAAATCAAGGGGCATCAAATTTACTAGACTCCAAGCTATACTACAAGGCTCTAGTAACCAAAACAGCATGGTCTTGGCACAAGAACAGAGATAAAGACCAATGGATCAGAATAGAGACTCCAAACATAAAACTATCTTCATATTGCCATCTGACCTTTGACAAGGCCAAAAAAAACATACACTGGGGAAAAGAATCCCTTTTTTAAACTTTAGATTAATGTGAGGGTACAAGGGTTTAGGTTACATTGTTTTTATTTCTAAGGTGAAGTTCAAGTTGTAGGTGAGCCCTTCACCCAGGAAAATGCTGAACACCTTTACATTGTGCACATTCAGTGAGAAGAATCCCCATTTAAGAAAAAGTGATGGGAAAATTGTCTAGCCATATGCATAAGACTAAAACAGGATCCACATGTCTCACCACTCACAGAAATTGATTCATGATGAATAACAGACTTAAACCTAAAACATGAAACTGTAAGAATTATAGAAGAAAATGTTGGGGAAACTCTATTATAGACATTGGCCTAGGCAAAGAATATCTATCATAAGAAGACCCCAAACCAATCACAGTAACAACAAAAATAGATGAATGAGACTTGATCAAATTATGTTTCCCACACTTTTAAGAAAAACTCATACACAACAGCAAAATATGCCACGTTCATCCTGTGGCTTTGGATTCTCCTTGGCACTGTGAGCCCCCAGGGGTGTAAACCTAATTGGTAAATGTGGAATTTGGATATCACAAAAAAAATCATCTTTTGCCAAACGTATAATACAGATAACCTCTATCGCTGCTCAGGAAAGGCAAAAATATTTGGAAAGACTATATGAAGCCAGACATGACAGACAATTGTTGCTTTATTTATATAAATTCTTTTTTAAATTGGGAAACTGAGACTTAAGGATTTTCTCTAAAAATATTAAAATCAAAATTAAGAAGCAAGTCATTTTATTAATAAAAACAAACATATTTATTAATATGAATTACAAGTAACCATGCAGTAATGAAAGAAATAAACTATTTTCAACTCTGGGCTTTTGCCAAAAGATAGAAAATCATTTTTTCAAAAGATACAAGATGTATAGATAAATCACATTCATGCCTTACAAATGTAAAGCAGGGAACAATTTAAATCCATAATGAATAATGAATATATGCACATTTTCAACAGTTTAAACTTTCAAAAATGTTAGCAAAATTATTCATGTCCATAACTTTCATGAGTAAAAAAAGAGCTAATTATGTACCTTTTAATATTGCCATTTTGTGTATTACTCAAAACTACAAATAACCCCATAGATTAAAGTAGAGTCCCATGATTGCCACATATACTATTAAATACAAAAATACCGAGACAATTATCAGGCATGACTAATAACAATTATTAGGCGACTAATATAAATGAAACTATATTTTTGAAAATGTTTTACAAACACAAATCCAACTTTTCTCTTTGGTTCAGAAAATAAAAGAGGTAGGTTCACATAAAGTAAACGCTTATGATATCACCACTAGATTTTCACTAAGATGTAGGTAATTTATAACAGTAATTACTAGAAATCAAACAAGCTTAGGAACTAAATTAAAAAGTGGCAAGAATAACTTCAACTAATAAATATTTTTCTAAGTCCTAGTCACACAAATCAGAAAAGATCCTGGGCCATAAAAATGGCTTTAGTAAAATAAAAAATGCTATGAATATTATAAACTAAGTCTTCTATATCATAACATGTTCCTAAAACTTGGACAAAGAAGAGAATATAAATGTATGTTTACAAATGGGGCTTTAACTTAAGTATAGGTGTCTAATGTGTAAGATGAATACACATTACTATGGTATATATCTCTTAGCTTGGTGCTGCCCATATTGAGAATGAAAGAAATTCAACAGTAGAGGGAAATAAGCAAGTCATTCACCTACGATCAACACACTTCACATCATTGAAAAGAGAAATTCCCGATTCCTAAGAATAGTCTCCAGAAGCCTTCCTGATTAAAACAGAATCTTCTTCAAAAAGTAGGAAATGGCAAAGAAAAGAGATGCTCTTTAGAAGCTGATATAAGTAAAAAGGTCCCTTTCAAAGCAAGGACAGAATAAACAGAATCTTTCATAGAGATGTCTTGTGTTGATAATTTACTGAAAATCAGTGTATAATTCCAGGAACCATAAAATGAATTGTGCACCATGCATTGGTATATTTCAAAACTATTAAGAGTATAAATGTCTGACCACAACAAATAAGTAAGTGAGGTGACGGTTATGTTAATCAGTTTGATGTAAGCATTCCACATTGTATATCAAATCAGCACATTGTACCCTATAAATGTATACAGTTACAATTTAGTAATAAAAAGCGCTCGCTGAAATAAATATTATTTCATTCCTCCTCCGTAAAAATTCTATCACTTATGTTCATTTCTCTTCAGCTTAAAGAAAAATAAGAGTATAAACCCAACACTCACTTGGCTACTGTAAAGTATATATTTTAAAAGTAATGATTTTCTATTATTGGTTCCATACCGAAATTGTAAGAAGTCTATAAAGATATTCAGAATATATAAAACAAGATGTTTCAGTAAAAAGGAACTGGCATAAACCTGAACTAACTAAATTAAGGATTTAAAATTCTACCACACAAAACAAATTTACAACTACATTTTCAAATTTAGGATTCAGGGCAAAGACCTACAGGACTGAAAAGAAAAGTATAATTTTTGTCACCTTTTAAAAATGTATTAACACTCAGATTTTTAACATTTCTGTATATATAAAATTAAGCCCAAATATTTGAAATGATCATTGATATACTCTTCCCTTTTTGTGAAAAAAATGCAGCTTTTGCCACAGACCAATTTCAATCTAGGAGGAAAAAAAATCACTCCTGAGATGGTTGAAAATTACAATAATTATTCCACATGTCATTTCTGGTGTACACCTAAAGTTTGCTTCATATTTTCATAAACCACGTAACTGATGCCTACGGCAGGGAGCACCTTCATGAAGTTTGGGGTGATGCCTCTGTAAAGTCCTGGTATCCCTTCTTTGGAAATTATTCGTTGAAAGAGGCCAACCATGTTCAGCTGTGTGCCTCCTTCTACCATGGCTAGAAAATAAAAAAAAAGAAACCAGATTAATTTAATATTCAAGCATGTTTCATCATTGTTAAAATAATTATGGTTCAGAATGATATTCTAGAATATAATGCAAAGATAAAATTCCAAGAAGCCCAAGAAAGCACCCCTTTATATAATTCTCTTTGTATAGCACCTGAGTTCCCTGACTGTAACAATGACAGTAATAATAGTTACTTATTGAGTAATTACTATGTGCTAGACACTAGGCTAATTACTGTTCATACCAATCCTGCAAGGTAAATTGTATCCATTTTAAATAAGGAATTGGAAGCTTAGAAAGATACAGAAATTTGTCCTAAAACACTTAAATATCAAGTGGCAGAGCTGAGATCTGCTGTCCCAGGTAACGCCCAGGCCCATATGCTTTTTGCTATATCACACTGCCATCTCTTCCTCCTCCTTCCCACTAGCCAAGTCCTAAATAAAGAATATTAAATCCTAGGAAGTAGGGGAATATAGGGAAAGCTTTGGGAAGCTTAGGAAAGGTGTAGCAGATCTGGGCTTGGAAACAGCCTCAGGCAAAAGAGGGAAGGAGCCGTAGTCCGTGTTGCTGGTACAACCAAGATGAGGGAAGGAATCCCATGTGCTACAGGGACACAGCTGAGTAGTGGATGTGGCTGTTACACAGACAGGACGAGGGGCTGGAGGTGGCAGAGGCAGGGGCAGGGAGAATACAGCAGGGCCATATTATTAAAGGCTTTGAAATTTGCACTACGAACTTTGGAATTTACTCTGAAGACACTATAGAGTGGTGGAGATATCTGAACAGATGTCAAACGATCAGACCCTGTTATCAGAAATGACAAGTCTATCAGCCGGGCAAAGCCTGGGCTGGAGCTGGCAGACTGGAGGGCTTAACAGACCGCGTGGGTTTGAATTCCAACTCCACTACTTACCAAACATAAAACTCAGTAGAAGTTACTTTCCCTCTCCTTGCCTCAGTTTCTCGTTTGCAAAATAGGGATAATGTTAGTGTGCAGCCCACCCTCCAATGTGGCTGAATGACAGGACACACAAGAAACTTTAGTTTACTAGTTTGCTTTCTCTCCGCAGCCACATGTCTGTCTTTCAGATCCTCCAATACGTCATGCTCACTCCTGCCTCAGTGTCTTCACATAGGCGTCCCCTCAGCTGGAATGTTCCTTTCCCACGCCCCCTGCCTGTGCCCAGCTAACCCCACGTATCTTTCCAATCTCAGCTTAACTGATAGGGTTCTGCAGCTCCCACGTTAGGTTACAGCCCCATGCTCTGTGCTGCCCTCTGTGGGTTGTTCACTTGCTGGACATACATATTTCTTCCCTGCTCTACAGTGGAGACCACACCTGACTTGTCCTGTCAGCTGCTCTAACCCTAGCATCTGGCAGACAATGGCTCAGGAAGTCCTTGTCAATTAATGTCCACCATCCTGAGCAAGAGCAAGACCCCGTCTCTACTAAAAATAGAAAGACTAGCCAGGCGTTGTGGCAGGTGCCTGTAGTCCCAGCTACACAGGAGGCTGAGGCAAGAGGATTGCTAGAGTCCAAGAGGTTGCTGTGAGCTATGATGACACCATGGCGCTCTGACCAGGGCACTGGAATGAGACTCTGTGTCAAAAACCACAAACAAACAAACAAAATTAACGACTGACTACTTGGTTAAGGAGGAGTGGCTGGCACTTAGAAGGGTGATCCAGGATGGAGCTGTAGGTGCCCAGGGTCAACTATTTAAAGAAATGATGGTAGGTGAGACTGACCGGAGAGCCATAAAGAGGGACAGAAAGACAAATGCAAACTTTCACAGAGTGGGCACAGCAGTAAAAGCCAACAGACAGTAAGAGAATACCCAACGAGCTGACCAAGAGCTCAGAGTGAGATGAAAGCCGACAGCGGAGACAGTGTCGCAGTGAGGAAGAATCACAGCTCAAAAGTTGTAGGAGCCGAGTAGCATTAATAAACAATTCTGGTCACAAAGAATTAACCCTAATGCCAGATGCTTTCCATACACTGCTGCTAATTCTTCTAACACTGCATAATTTTCACTCCCACTAAAAAACCCAAAGAGGTCGAGGGCAAAGATGTGAACCCAGATTCACCTACACATCAAACGTACACTCTTAAAACATGCGTTCGACAAAGTCCAGAAAAACTTACTATTTATGAAACATAGCTGTGGCATTACAATTTCATGAAGAGGAAGCATTTATTTTATTTTTTTATTATATTTTTATTTTTAAAAAGAATTTCTGAAAAGCTTCCCTAGGGAGACAATAATGAAAAAAAAGACTGAGACATACTGTCTTAAAACCACATTCTTCTGCCAGTAGAACTTGGAGTTCCAAAGCACATTACTGATGCAATCCTTCATTAGTGTCACTCTAATCAAAAGCTCACCTTGAGCCTGCATGCGCGTTCTCACCAAGGCCAAGGGGTAGCTGGCCAGCTGACCACAGGTGCTAGATAAGGCACCACATCCCAACAACACCATGACACCAGGGTTGACAGTGTCCTTTGCAAAATTTTCTAGCCAATAGGACTTCAAGAGCTGCCAGAGAAACAGAAAAGAAGAAAAGTAATGAAGAACTCTATAACTGCTTTTACTCAATGTAAACATTTCACAGCTACTCTCATCCTCATGATAGACAGGCCACGTTTTTGCAAGATGGGGTAGCAGAGCAGCAGCTACTGTAGGAGGCCACAGCTCTGTGGAGAGGTGGGGAAGCTACCGGGGACTGAGAACACACAAGGTTTGCACTGGTTGCTCATTTTTTCCTAAACTAATAGGAAGGTCAACAGTACACCCAATGTTGCAGGATCTAAAGAACATCCCTTATCGTGGGTGGGTACTGATAAGTCATATAGTCCTACTAACTGTGTCTCACTTTAGTTTACACATTTCTCATTTCACTTGGTCTTTAAAAACTCTGACATTTATATGTATTATTCTGATTTTGGAAGTGAGGAAAATTCATCTCAATGGAACTGAGAAGGGCTCAGAAAAAAGTATGCTGATTCACAGGTCACATCTTTCCCCGAATACATGAGGTCCCTGTATTTCATTAAAAGATAATAATTGGGAGAAACTATAAAATTTATATGTTAATTGACTTTTTAGACATAAAATGTTTTAAGTATAAAAAATACATGCTAATATGTAAAAAAAAAACACACACACACACACACACAACTTGCTTAAATTTTTAAGTTTTTTAATCCTGCAAGATTGTAAGATGCCTAACATCACTGTCATCAGGGAAATGCAAGTCAAAACCACAATGAGAAGCTGTCCACATCTGTTAGGATGGTCCTTATCAAAACAAATAACAAAAATAAAAAACCAAAAATAAGTATTGGTGAGGACAAAGAGAAACTGAAACCTTTGCACACTCTTGATGAGAATTTAAAAAAGAAACAGTCACTATAGAAAACAAGGTGGAAGTTCCTCAGAAAACTAAAAATAGAATTACCACCAATCCATTAATCCCAATTCTGAGTATATATATCAAACAGAACTAAAAACAGGATCTCAAAGAGATGTTTGCAAAAACACGTTTATTGTAGCACTATTCACACTAGCAAAGATGTAAAATAACTCAAATGTCTATCAACAGATGAATTTTTTAAAGGTGATATATATATATACACAATGGAGTAATATTCAGCTTTTAAAACAAAGAAATCCTATCATATGCTACTACATGGATGGATGTTGAAAATATTATGTCAAATGAAATAAGCCCGTTGTAAAAAGACAAACACCACATGATTCCACTTCCATGAGACATCTAAAGCAGTCAAGCTGTAAAGAGAGAAAGCATGTTACCAGGAACTGGGGGCAGGGAGAAATTAGATTGGAGGTTACCAGGGATTGGGGGAAAGGGAGGTGGGGAGTAATTGCTTAATGGTTAAAGAGTTTCCACTTAGGATGATGAAAAAGTTTGGAAATATGTAGAGATGGTTACACAGTATTGAAATTAATGCCAACAAACTGTATGCTTGAAATTGGTTAAAATGGCAAATTTCATGTTATATTTTACCATAGTTAAAAAGAAGTAATAAGGCTGGGTGCCTGTGGCTCAACAGGCTAAGGCGCCAGCCACGTACACCTGAGCTGGCGGGTTCGAATCCAGCCCAGGCCCGCCAAACAACAATGACAGCTGCTACCAAAAAAAAAAAAAATGGCCGGGTGTTGTGGCGGGCGCCTATAGTCCCAGCTACTTGGGAGGCAGAGGCAAGAGACTCGCTTGAGCCCAGGAGTTGGAGGTTGCTGTGAGCTGTGATACCACAGTACTCTATCCAGGGTGACACTTGAGGCTCTGTCTCAAAAAAAAAAAAAAAAAGAAGTAATAATGTAATATACCCAAAGCCACTGATTGGTGCCCTCTGAATGGGTGAAATACACGGACTATAATTAATTATCAGTAAATCTGGTCAAAAGTCAAGGCCTCTCGGAAAGCTTCCTTACCCACCCCACCCTCCTCTCAGTGCAGGCTGGGTTCTACCCCGCTGTGCTTCAGTGGTCAGCCTGTCTATCTCCCCCACCAAACTTTCAGCTTCCTATAGGTAGACATTAAGCCCTTCTCTGTATCCCTAGATCCAGTGTCTACCCCAGTGGTTTGTACAGTGTGTGTTCAATAATTGCTTATCACATTCAAAACTTGTTAAATGATTTACATGAGAAGATTGATCCAAGATTTGTATTCTGTCAGTACAGGAACGAAACTATATTAGCCACATCACCTGGCTTTATCAATGTCAGATTTTAATAAAGAAAATGTGATAATTTTGCTTATTTTCTCTCTCCTCAAAACAATCTCTAGTACCATCTGCTAAGATGAATGACTATACCTAAATTTGAGTAGACTCTTCATTAACAAAAATAATTCACAAGGAAATCTAATATAAAAGTGACCCTATGAATATTCATATTCAAGGTACTTAAAATGAAAAGTTCAAATAGCATACCATTGATCTACAAATCATTTTCTGGCATATATGTACTTCTTTATATGAAGTCAAATTCCAACAAAAGCTATTTAACTACATTTTCAGATTCAAAAGATTTCTGTAAACTCACCTCATACACAGCAAGATCTATGCCCGCGTAAGGTATAATGCCTAATAAATTGGGAACGTAACCTTTGTAAAAAGCTCCCACTCCTTCATGTTTCAAAATCTTCTTGGCACAATCATATATTCCAGAGTACTGTCCAGTTTTGCCAACAGCCAGCCTTGTTTTCATAACCTGGATATAAAATAATATAACAAAATGCTACTGTTTATATTAACTCTATCATCCTGGAATTCAAAAGAAGTTGTCTTACAAAGAACAAACATCTAGCACATGTTGTCACTGAAATGACTGTCCAATTTGTTTCCAATTCTCCCTCGTGGGTTACTTTTTTTCCTTTCTTGAGACAGGGTCTCTCTCTGTTGCCCAGGCTGGAGTGCAGTGGCCCCATCATAGCTCACTGCAATGCAACCTCAAATTCCTGGGCTCAAGCAATCGCCTAACTAAATTTTTTTTTTTGGATACAGAGTCTTACTTTGTTGTCCTTAGTAGAGTGCCATGGCATCATAGCTCAAGAAACCTCAAACTCTTGAGCTCAAGTGATTCTCTTGCCTCAGCCTCCCGAGTAGCTGGGACTACAGGTGTCCGCCACAATGCCTGGCTATTTTTAGAGATGAGGTTTCGCTCTGGCTCAGGCTGGTCTGGAACCTGTGAGCTCAGGCAATCCACACACCTCAACCCCCCAGAGTGCTAGGATTACAGGCGTGAGCCACCGTGCCCAGTGCTTAGCTAATTAATTAATAGAAACAGAGTCTCGTTATGTTGCCGAAGCTGGTCTTGCACTCCTGGGCTCAATAAATTCTCTCACTTCAGTGATCCAAAGTGCTGGGATTGTATAAGCCACTGTGCCTGTCCATACCACCTATTTTGAGGGCTAAGAGCAGACCTGGGGAGACCCATTTAATGCAAAGAGGATCTGAATGAGGGCAGTGACAGAGAAAATGGAGACAAGATAATCTACTGATGTCTAACAAAACTGATTTGTCATCAATTGGGTATGGAAGGTTGGGACACTAGATAACTCTCATGTTTCTAGCTTGGAAAACAGGAGGGGCAGCAGGGAGGTGATGATATTAACTGGCACAGAGGATATGAGAGGAAGAAAGCTATTGGGTTGCGATACTTTTTCACGAGGTATGTGGAGTAATATGAACAATCACATGTACATATTTCTCCAAGTATGCAAAGAAAGCTATATTAACGTGTATACCATAGAGTAGTGAAAAGTTAAGGGTGTACCCTTCTTAGATCTTACCTGTTACTAAAAATCCCTCTGTCGTATCAATAAAGATATCCACATCTACAATATTATTTTTGCTCTATAGCAGGAGTTGGCAAACATTCTCTGTGAAGGCCAAGTAATAAATATTTACATGCCTAAAATATCAGTTCTCTATCGCATATTCTGTTTTCTTTTATTCTATGGTTATCTACCTGTTAAAAATCTAAAAACAGACTATTAGCTCAAGGACTACACAAAACTGTCCACAGGTCTGCGGGCTGCCAACCCAGGCTCTAATGCAAAGAGGTCTAGTTAGGATTATCATGCTCTAATCAAATCCTGAGGTTCCGTTGTTTAATTTAGGAACTCTTTAGGGAGGAATGGGAGTTATAATCCTCATCAACACAGTGGCAGCAAGCCTCTAAAATGGCCCCCAACGATCCTTGTCGCTGGTACTCACACCACTGTGTCGTCTCCCACGCTCTACCAGGGGTCGGTCTATGTGACCAACAGAATATTGCAAAAGCTGCAGCTTCCATCTTGGGCCTTGTCTCTCTGTCTTTCATTCTCAATCTCTCCTTCTGTTGGAGCACTGACTATACGGAAGCCAGCTCCTACCTTAGGAGGCTACTCAGACTGCAGCCTATTGAAAGGTCCATGTGATAAAGAACTGATGGGTGACGCCTGTGGCTCTGTGGGTAGGGCACCAGCCCCATATACTGTGAGTGGCAGGTTCAAACCTGGTCCCAGCCAAACTACAAAAAAAAAAGAAGAAAAAGAACTAATGTCCCCAGCCAGTAGCCAGTGAAGCCTGGCAGCAGCTATGTGAGGGAGCCTGGAAGCAGATCTGCCGCCAGATGAGCCTTGAAATGACTGCAGCTCTGGCCGACACCTGGACTGTGGGATGGCAAAGCCTTGAGCCAGCAGTGCGGAGCTAAGCTGCTCTCAAATTCCTGACCCATAGAAACTGCACAATGACAAATGCTTGCTGTTTTAAACTCTTCATTTTGTTACACAGTGATAGATAACCAATACGAATACCACGCAGCAATCAGATTTCACAATGGTACTTACCTCCATGGGATAAATAAAAGTCTGTGCAGTTGCTCCAGCCATGGAACCAGAAATAAATCTCTCAAGGGTTCCAAGTTTCTGTCCTTCTTCAGTAAGCAACTTCTTGTACTGTATGAATAAGTTTTAAAATGCACATTAATACCTTCTATGGACTAAACTATGTCCTCTCAAAATTCACATGTTGAAGCCCTAACCCCTAAGAAGATGGGGCTTCAGGAGGTAAGTAGAGTTAGATGAGGAGGAGCCCTGATGATAAGATGGTGTTTTTTAAGACCAGACGCCAGAGAACTCGCTCCCTTTCTCTCTCTCCTCTCATACGTGCATCAAGGAAATGCCGTGTGAGCACGCAGCAAGCAGGTGGCTGTCTACAAGGCAGGAAAAGAGTCCTCCCTAGAAACCAAACTAGCTGCCCCCTTGACCTTGAGGGGGCTCCAGCCTCCAAAACTGTGAGAAATAAATTTCTGCTATTTAAGTCACATAGTCTATAGTGTTTTATGGTAGCCTGGGCTAACTAAGACAATAGCAACACATAAATCAGCTCCTAGAAATCAATAATTAACAATGTGATGATGGGTCTCAAAAGGCACCATATTAACAATACCTGGTAGAAAAGCAACGCTTAAATGCTAACACATTCAATTTACCGGACCATGTTTACAGTAGTTCTCAACTTAGATGCCAACAGGACACAGATGTTTCACAGACTGGACTAAGTTGTTCCTGTGCTAAGAGTGTAATAGTATTCTTTCCCAGATGCACAGAAAATACAGGGTTGATAAAGTTTTTACAATTTTTGGATATTTTTCCCACATTTTTAAAAGATGAGTTTATTTTCACCAGTACAAGTAAAATCAACAAATGAGTCACACACATGAACAAAACAACTTAGAAAAAAAAAGAAAAAAAAAAAGAAAGAAAAAAAAGGGGAAAAAAGGAAAAAAAAAAACAACTTAGAAAAACAGTTTCTATAGTTAATACATGTAATTATACTAACATGTCAAGCCCAGCATCTCCCTGGCTGACTACTAAAGCATCTCGACACAGCTGAGTGGACCAAGGGTGGAAAATGAACCACATGCAGCTAAAATAGTGATCGGGCAGGATGTTAACATCATGAGCTCCAGAGTCGGGCAGACCTGAGCTAAAATTACAGAGTGGCGTGGCCCTGAGCAGGTTCATGGACGTGTCTTAGGTGCAGTTTCCTCATCTATGATAATAGTAGCTCCAAGCCTCATTGAGCATTGAGCAGATGAATTAAAACATAACTTGTAACACAGCACAGTGCTGGGCACTTGGCAGATGTTCAGGAGACATTATTATTATTACTACTATTGCTAACATGTCATCTTTGTGCAACATGGAGAGAAAAGCTCTATCCAAACATAGACTACAGGAATGAGCCAGGCCAACCAGATTCCTTCTTTCAGAAGGCAGGCAGGGTCTACAAAAGTAGTCAGCAGTTGACAAGACAGGAAAAAGTGGAAAATTAGCAGAAAGGAGCAGACACATACATGGAGATGGGAAGAGTCAGGGAGTCCCACTTCCTAGGCTTCTCTGTGAGGGTCTTTCTCTTCTGCCACAAGAATCCTTCCAGAGATGCCCCTTCCCGACTAGCCATTTCCTGTTCCTTGGGATCTAAAGAGCCCATTCCAACAATTCAGGTGACGGTCTCCTAGCAAAATTGTGGTTTTCTGCTCATGATAAAAATTAAACATTTTATTATTTCATGAAGTTCTCAAATAGCAGATATTCCTCCCAAAAGAGATCAGTGCTTCCAAGGGTTCTGTTTGCTGAACTACAAAAATGTTACATAAAACTCTTCTGCCTACACCCAACTCATTTTTCTATATTTGAGATTGTCACAATCACTAAATATAATTTGCTTAAAACCTTCCCTTATATTAACAGGAACTTTAAAGGCATCTTTTACATCTTACAGCTCTGAAGAACCTATGAAACATAAATAGTAAATATTTAGTGACTGATAAACAATAAATATTTAAAGGATAAGTATTTGAGGCTCCTCCTGTTCCCCCAAACACACCATATACAAAGGAAAGTTTTGAGAACAGAGAGCCTATAAAGGGTCAGGCACTATACCAGGTACTTAGCACTATGCCGCCAAGTTTAACTGCAATCTTAGAGATGAGGTGACAATTATGGAGACTTTAACTTGCCAAGGACCCAGAATTTGGTTTTCCAAAAGGAGACTTCACTGGGTTCTTAACATCACCCCGAAATCCTTTCTTCTATCTCAGTTCTGTCTTCCATTTGTCAGAATACCTACTTCGATCTTATTCATTCTCCTCCAGCTTCCAATACCACTTCCTCCCTCATTCTTGGGAACCTCCTTTCTTAGCAACTCAAGAAAGGACAGAAAGGCCACCAGGTAAGAACATCCTGGTTTTCCTGCCCACTGCCCACAAAATTATCCACAACCACGTATCTTTCTTTCTGTCTTGCCAAACTGGCTCAAGAAGAGGTCAAAGGCCAACCCCTCTGGAGAGCACCTGCTTCTCCCCACAGCCCCTTCCCACCCCACCCTCTTCCCCACACACGGCTTCCTCTGCTGCAGGTATATTTTCAACTTCCCTCTTTGTCCTCATAGGCTTCCTTCAGCAACAGGCACATTAATATAAATCAAATCAAACCCTCCTTCCACCCTTATCTATTACCATTTCCCTCTTTTTCCTTCCCTTTACAGTCAAACTCCATGAAAAGGGTATCTACCTGATCCAAGCTTCTTTACTTCCCAATCACTCCCCAAAGAGATTAAAACCTTCCCCATTTCAGCATGATTTCCCTTCCGCTTACACTTCACTGAAACATACACGCTAAGTTTATCTATCTCTGAATTGATAAACCCTAAAACTGCTTTCCTTTTTGTATTCATCACCTCGTAGCATTTGACCTTCCGCGAAACCCTTCTCTCCCACTGACTTCCAGGCCACCACTTCCTCTGAATATTCTCCTGTCCCTCGAGCTATTCCTTCATAGGCTACTTTGCAACTTTTCCTTCTACTTCTCCCTTTAGGTTTATTCCCAGAAGTCTTCTCATTCTGTAAGCTCTTCTTGAGTGATCTTGCATATTCCAATGGCTTCAACTTAGCAACAACCTCTCCATCAAAGATCTCTCTTAATTTCTCAATGAGACATCCACTTGCATTCTGGACAGCTCCCCGTGTGTGACCCAGAGGTACCTCAACCTCAGCACATCTAAGGTGGAAGCTGACTTCGTATGTGTTTCTCTACACATATAATTACTCAAGTTAGGAGCCAGCATAACACCCTCCATTCCTTTCTCTTTCCCTCATCCACATCTAATCAGTCAGTGAGTTTTGTTAACTCTATTCCTAAAATATTTTCCCATTCATTGCCTTCCTCTCCAATCCCTGCAGCCATCACCTTATACTGGTGCTCATCATATCTTACCTGAATTACTGAAATACTTTCTTTCTTTTTTTTTGTTTCAATTTTTGACCGGGGCCGGGTTTGAACCCACCACCTCTGGTATATGGGGCTGGTGCCCTCCTCCTTTGAGCCACAGGCGCTGCCCCTGAAATATTTTCTTAAATAGTCTCGCTGCCTCCAGCCCAGCCTTCCCCGCCTCCAGTCCTTTCTCTATGCTTTTTCCATGTTGATCTTCCTTAAGAGTAAATGTATTCATTTCCCGTCGCCACGTTAGATACTTCAGTAGTCCCCAACCACGTTCCGAAGAAAACACAGACCCCTGTTACATTTGGCTCCTTGCCTATCTGTCCAGCCTTCATCATTATCTTCCCAGACACGCACTCCACCACATGTGGCTCAGTTTCCCCAGTGAGTGCTGCCTTTTCGTGCCCACGTGCCTGTCCACGTGCTGCTGCTTCTACTTGCAAGCCCCCTCCCCTTCATCTGAATGGGCTTGAGATCAAATCCCAGTTCTGGTGTTTCTGCCCTTTCACTCTCCAGGAAGGATTTCTTGGCACTAGCAAGGTGCCCCGAGTACAAACCTGAAAAACAAATAGCTGCTGCTTAGTGAAGCTCACCATCTCACAAAGGAGAGGCCAGAAGATTGAGATCAGCAGAACTCGCTGTGAAAGTGCTGCGACAGAGGGCAGCGAAGGGGACGATAACAGTGCAGAAGGTTTCCTGGAGGAACTAAGCCCTGAGCAAAGTGTTGAAAGACAGTCCCACTACATGACCGAGAAAGAGGAGTGGAAAGTAGTGGAAAGATGCCGGCCATACTGCGGACATGCTGAGTTCGAGGCCCTCCCGGAGATACAAGCAGAGATGCAGAGAGACACAGTGCATAGGTGGACGGTGGGTCTAGAGATGAAGAGGAAGATGTTAGGATGGAGGGCAGTGAGTGCACAGACGGCAGCTGAAACTATGGGGACACCACATGACATTGCCACCTTATCAATGACACAGCTATGGTAATGCCAACCCAAACAGACCCCGGCTTTATCCCAAACTGATGATGTGTTTGACAGAGCTACATATCGGGCTGAAAATATCCTTTTCCTCATTCTCTAAACCAATAGTTATTCAAGGAACAGAATCTACCCGAATCTAGAAGTGGGCCAGCTAAGTACTCCAGGAAATCTGAGAAAATATTACCTGAAGAAATTATCCAATGGAAAGCTGGATATTCTGCAATTCAGCAGGCCTAGGAGGCCAGGCAGGGAGGCTGCCATAGGAAGGTAGCCTAAAGAGAGCCCTGGGGGATGAATGGACTTTCAGCAGAAAGAGCAGAGAGAAATAACAGGCCCTGGAGCCTGTAAGAACGCACGGCACTGTGCAGAGCCTTCCTCTTGCTGTCCAGGGAAAGTGAGCAGAAATCGGAATTCTGTAAAGAGGGCTCAGAGAGAAGCCTGGCTGCAGAGAAGCAGAGGCTCCCTCCCTTCACGGAGCTTTCACTCTAAATTCAACTCAATTTCATTACCATGTCAAATCATACCAATGTCTCCAACTTAGGACGTTCCTTTCAGACTGGGGCACCTTCATAAAATTTAGGTTAGCGTGCTGCTTCTATTTGTAATTAGGAATGAATAAGCTATAATTCTACCTTTCTTTTCAGAGATCCTCACAAAAGAACACAAAATCTTTCTTTATAAAGTATATTATAAAATTTGGAACCCCAGAATTTAATCATGAGGAATCTTTGAATTTACCTAGTCTCCCATAAGACAAATTCCTCATGGCGTATATATGAAAAAATTACCATGTATTAAGATAAGAATCCCCCAAAGCAGTATATGCTAATCTTTATGGAATCAGTTTTCTAACTCTCTTTGTTAATAATTTCCACAGGTGATAACAATTACCTGTTCATACGCCCAGAATTTAACAGCTGTCTCAGGAGCAATTTTAATGACATTTGTACCATTTCCTCTCCAAAGGGAACGGATGCCTCCTTCTTTTACCATCTGTCGAAAGCCACCAAATATGTTCATCTTGTCTGACTTTGAACCATGAACCTAAAAATAAAAGCAAAATGATATAAAATACTGGTAGCATATTATTGTCACTATTTCTAAAGTAACCACCCAATCTCTTTTTAGTACTGTTTATAACTGCAAGAAGATATATTTAAAAATAAAATAGAGAAGGCCGGGAAAATATATAAGGCTGGGAAGAAGTATTACCACAATTTCAGGGGACTTGTCTCTAAATGTAAAACTAAGAATAATTGATACCCTAAGGGTAAGAAAGCAGATAAGGGAGAACATAAGAAATTAAAAATTATTACAAACAACGTTCATAAGATAACATGAACCAAATTTTGTATTAGGCTATGAAACACCCTTTGAAACATGAATAAATTCAGTTTAAGAGAAATAAATATGAAGTATACTGCAAGTACACATTACTCCCTCTTGTCAACAAATAGTACAGATATGAAATATAAGTGAATCTAAAAATGATTTGGATTTTACATTTATCTTAGAGCCACAAATACTGGAATGCACACAGTCTGAAACAAAAAATAAAAATTGTACCTTCTGTGGCATATCTTGAGTCCTCTGGGCTCTAAATTCATGACACCAGGTACCCACTGTCTAATCCAGTGAGTACTAGTGAATTACTTGGCTTATATACTACAGATGTGGCAGTCATTTAAATATGCTAGGCCCTATGATTGCCTACATATAAAAACTAATTAGATCTAATAAACCAAGAATAATTACAGAAATAAGCTCTTCTCCTGATTGTTTCAGCTTATATAAAATGTCTGACTACCACCAAAAAATAAAACAAAAGAAAACAAAAAAGTCCACATACACAAGTGGAAGGGGTTGAAAGGGCTGAAGATTGAAGGTCAGACATGGGTCAGGATGAGATCGAGCTCTAACGAGAACTCTGGTCACCGAAGGCTGGGGCGAGCTTCCCTGTGTGGTTTGCAATATTCTGCACATCTTGTCACACAACAGTGCCAGGAAAGTAACACACAAAGACTCCAGAGAGAGAGGACCACAGAAGCTCTGCTTTTGATACCTCCCCAGACTCAGCCCTACGCATATTTTTAGTTGACTGATTTTAATCTGTAACTCTCTCCAGTGATAAACTATTTCCGTGAGTTTAACAGCTTTCAGTGAGTTCTGTGAGTCCCTCAAGTGAACCTGAAAGTGGCTTTGGGAACCCCTGAATTTGCAGAAACTGAATCCCAGAGAAATCTACTTTAAGTAAATAAACCTTGCAATACTATGAAGTAAAAGATGAATGCTTATTCAAGATCTCTCAAAATCAATTACTATTGTTCCTAAAGAAACACACACACACACACGTACACACACCAATTCCCTTCCCTTTTTCTTTAAAGCGCTATCTCTGTCCCTAAATAAGTTTTGAGATTCGGGTACCTTCTGAATAGATGTTAGCTTAAAATACTGTCAGACAGGGAAAGGGGAGAGAGAGGGAAGGGGAGGGAGAGGGTGGGGGGAGAGAGGATAAAGGGTGAGATTACACGTGAGGTCCATCTTTGAAGGGTCAGGAGAAAACTACTAAACGCAGAACACAAATGTTCTCACACAGTAAATGAGAAAATCCCACGAATGTTATGTCGAATAGGCAGATGAAATTATCTTACATTGTATATGAAGCCTGCACACTGTACTCCATGATTGAACTAATGTACACAGTTATGATTCAATAAAATAAATAAATAAATAAATAAATAAATAAATAAATACTGTCAGAAATATTTTCTACAGAAATTGAAGGATAAATGTAAAAAGTGTTGACCATAGGGATAACAAACAAACTTCTAAAAATATTTTAAATAACTACTATGTTATAAATAGGCTAATCTAGTGTTATCAAGCGTTCTCATATACCTTGTATTGTTTAATTCTTACAACTTTTGTACCTAACCCTTGTTAGATATTATTCTCATTTCCTAATGGAGGAAAATGAGAAGAGGTCTCAGGCAGGTTGAGAATCATAAGCTTCAGAGGCAAAGATAATTCTGTTCCTCATCTAATCTGTCGTCCAGGAAAAGGCAATTAACTCACGGAGCCTCAGGTTCCCCATGGGAAAAATGAGGATTAAAAAAATCTACTTCACTGGGCTACTGTGAGGATTAAATGGGTTATCACAGTAAGCACCAAATAAATCTTAATTCTTTTCTTTTCTCTCTTTCTTTTCACTTTGCCCCTACCCAAGTCTTCCCCGCTAGTAAACAACAAAGTCAGTCTATAAATCCAGATCGTTTTCTGCTAACCTTAGCTTTAGAATAATTTTTAAAATTATATTCTTATCCTAAGATTCTAGATTTTAGAAAAAAATGAAAAGCATAAAAAACTTAAGGAGAATCCTATAATAATGGTCAGTTTTTTTTAATTAAGCATTTGAATAGTCATAGACTGCCAAAGATTAGAAGTTTAGACATACTTGCACCAACGAGGTAAAGTTTGGCACCACAATGCAATACTTACACGAGGTGAATTCAGGGGTACCAGCAATGATATAAAGAATTTTTGTAAAAGTACAAAAGACTGTTACTGCAAAGTCTCAAAACTTCTTTTTCAAAGTAACACATTTCTCATTCTTTCAGAATATTTAAGACAAACTTAGACACAGGACACAAAGCTCACCTGCATCATGATTTTCAGGCGATCCAAAGGGGCAGTGCTTGTTCGAGAGACAGCACCCGCAATGCCTCCGGCCAAAAGCTGCCTCCACCACTGACCAGACTTTTTTTCATCTTCTGTGAATTCATCTGGAATAGTTAAACTATCCCCTATGTCAATTCCCTATTAAAATGGAAAAAAGGTCCCCATGCTACTTCAATTAAAAACAGATAATCACAGTTTTGTTATTTGTTTTAGTGAAGAATCACGTATTACCATTAAAATCAACTTTACTCCTTAGAATTTATGCTGAACTAATTTGAGCACATAGATTATAGTCTATTCATATTATAGTTGTCAGTTTGTAGTAAAAGAAAATTGATGGTAATTACAAATTTACAACACCAACAATTACACCTTTCTTTCTTAATAGATTCAGATGAATTTTTCTTCTCTTGATCTAAGCAGAATGAAAGGGCAGCATTTTATCAAGTGTAGTGAATCCTTTCTAGAAAGTCACTTTTCATGAAGAAGCTGGAAAACCACATCGAATTACTGATGACATGTTTGAAGAAATTAATCTGTCAATTTTTCAATGATATTCCCTGTATGTCAAAATTACTCCACATTATACTTTATGCTATATGATTTAAATAAATAGATATTAAATTAAAACTATATTTGCCAATACCCCACCAAAGTAATTTTCTTTTCTTTTTTTGGAGACAGAGCCTCAAGCTGTCACCCTGAGTAGAGTGCCGTGGCATCACAGCTCACAGCAACCTCCAACTCCTGGGCTCAAG
>CAUYRH010096644.1:0-11733 GCA_963574655.1 Perodicticus potto
AGTTTCATGTCTTAAGTTTAAATCTTTAATCCAGTGTAAGTCTATCTTTGTTAGTGGTGAAAGGTGTGGGTTCAATTTCAGTCTTCTACAGGTCACTAACCAGGTTTCCCAGCACCATTTGTTAAATAGGGAGTCTTTTCCTCACTGAATGTTTTTAATTGGCTTATCGAAGATCAAATAGCGGTAAGTAGTTGGGTTCATCTCTTGGTTCTCTATTCTGTTTCAAACATCTACCTCTCTGTTTTTGTGCCATTACCATGCTGTTTTGATCACTATCGATTTATAATACAGTCTCAGGTCTGGTAGCATAATCCCTCCTGCTTTGTTTTTATTTCTAAGTAATGTCTTGGCCATTCGAGGTTTTTTCTGATTCCATATAAAACGAAGTATTATTTTTTCAAGGTCTTTAAAATATGACAATGGAGCTTTAATAGGCATTGCATTGAAATTGTATATTGCTTTGGGAAATATAGACATTTTAACAATATTGATTCTTCCCAACCATGAGCATGGTATGTTTTTCCATTTGTTGACATGTTCAGCGATTTCTTTTCTTAGAGTTTCATAGTTCTCTTTATAGAGATCTTTCACTTCCTTTGTTGGGTAAACTCCCAGATATTTCATCTTCTTTGGCACTACTGTGAAAGGAATGGAGTCTTTGACTGGTTTTTCAGCTTGGTTGTTGTTAGTGTATATAAAGGCTACTGATTTATGAGTGTTGATTTTGTAGCCTGATAACCTTGCTGTATTTCTTGATCACTTCTAAGAGTTTTATAGTAGAAACCCTGGTGTTTTCCAGATATACAATCATGTCGTCTGCGAAGAGTGAAAGTTTGATCTCTTCTGACCCTATGTGGATACCCTCGATTGCCTTTTCTTCCCTAATTGCAATGGCTAAAACTTCCATTACAATTTTGTCTGGTTTTTAATATGCAAATATCTTTTTCCTTTGTGAAGGTTGTTTGGTTGTTTCCTTAGCTGTGTAGAAGCTTTTCAGTTTAATTAAGTCTCATTTGTTTATTTTTGTTGTTGCAATTGCCATGGAAATCTTGATAAAAATCTTTCCCCAGGCCTACATCTTCAAGTGTTTTCCCCACACTTTCTTGGAGGATTTTTTTGTTTCATGCCTTAGATTTAAATCTTTTATCCATCTTGAATCTATTTTTGTAAGTGAGAGGTATGGGGCCAGTTTCAGTCTTACATGTGGTTATCTAGTTTTTCCAGCACCATTTATTGAATAGGGATTCTTTCCCCCAGTGTATGTTCTTATTTGGTTTATCAAAGATCAGGTGGCTATAGTATGTTAGTCTCATCTTGTGGTTTTCTATTTGGTTCCAAATGTCATTGTGTCTATTTTTGTGCCAATATCGTGCCGTTTTGATCATTATGGCCTTGTAGTATATCCAAAAGTCTGGTAGTGTGATACCCCAGGCTTTGTTTTTATTACTAAGAATTGCCTTGGCTATATGGGGTTTCATCTGGTTCTATACAAGACAAATAATTACTTTTTCCAGGGACGGTGCCTGTGGCTCAGTTGGTAGGGCGCCAGCCCCATATACCGAGGGTGGCGGGTTCAAACCCGGCTCTGGCCAAACTGCAACAAAAAATAGCCAGGCTTTGTGGCAGGCGCCTGTAGTTCCAGCTACTTGGGAGGCTGAGGCAAGAGAATCACTGAGGCCCAGGAGTTGGAAGTTACTATGTGCTGTTTGATGCCACGACACTCTACCAAGGGCCATAAAGTGAACCTCTGTCTCTACAAAAAAAAAAAAAAAAGAGTTGCTTTTTCCAAATCTTGAAAGTATGATATATTTTAAAGGGGTTAGCATTCAGTCTGTAGATTCCTTTGGGTAATACAGAGATTTTCACAATGTTGATTCTTCCCAGCCATGAGCACCGTATTTTCTTCCATTTGTTAATAGCATCTGCTATTTCTTTTCCTAGGGTTTCATAATTTTCTTTGTAGAGGTCCTTCACCTCTTTTTGTAGGTATATTGCTTGGTATTTCTTTTTTTTTTTTTTTTGAAGATACTGTGAAGGAAATTGTGTCCTTGATTAGCTTCTCATCTCGGCTGTTAGTTGCATATACAAAGGCTACTGATTTGTGGACATTGATTTTATATCCTGAGACATTGCTGCATTTTTTGATCACTTTCAGGAATCTTGTAGTTGAGTCTTTGGGGTTCTCCAAGTACAAGATCATATCGTTGGCAAAGAGTGAGCTTGACCTCCTCTTTCCCTTTGGATGTCCTTTATTTTCTTCTCTTGGTTGTATTGGTTAGAACTTTCAGCACTATGTTGAATAGTAGTGGCAATAGAGGACAACTTTGTCTGGTTCTAGTTTTAAGAGGAGAAGCTTTCAGTTTTACTCCATTCAGTACAATGTTAGCTGTGGGTTTGTCGTAGATGGCTTGGATCAGATTCAAAAATGCCACCTATGCCTAAATTCTTATGTATTCTAGTTAGAAGAGGATGCTGAATTTTTATCAAATGATTTTTCTGCATCTGCTGAGAGGATCATATGGTCTTTATTTTTGCTTCTGTTGATAGGGTGAATTATGTTTATGGACTTGCATTTGTTAAACGAGCCTCGCATCCTTGGGATGAAACCTATTTCATCGTGATGAATGATTTTTTTAATGTGTAGATATAATCTGTTGGCTAGGATTTTATTGAGAATTTTTGCATCTATATACATTAGTGAAATTGGTCTGAAATTCTCCTTTTTAGTTAAGTCTTTTCCTGGTTTTGATAACAGAGTGATGTTTGCTTCATAGAATGTGTTGGGGCAAGATTCCTTCCTTCTCAATTTTTTGGAATAATTTCTACAGTATGGGTATTAACTTTTCTTTGAAGGTTTGATGGAATTCTGCTGTCAAGCCATCTGCACCAGGGCTTTATTTTGTGGGAGATTTTTTTTTTTTTTTTTTTTTGAGACAGAGCCTCAAGCTCTGTCAGCTCACAGCAACCTCCAACTCCTGGGCTTAAACGATTCTCTTGCCTTAGCCTCCTGAGTGGCTGGGACTACAGGCACCCAACACAATGCCCGGCTATTTTTTGGTTGTAGTTGTCATTGTTGTGTGGCAGGCCCTGGGTGGATTCAAAACTGCCAGCTCTGATGTATGTGGCTGGGGCCTTAGCCACTTGAGCTATAGGCCCTGAACTGGGGAGACTTTTTATTGTTTCTTCAATCTCAGTTCTTGAAATTGGTCTGTTCCAGAGATCTATTTCATCTTGATTAAGTCTAAGGAGAGGATGTGATTCCAGGTATTGATCTATTTCTTCCACATTTTCAAATTTCTGGGCATAGGGTCTTATAGTCCTCAGAGATGATATCTTGTATCTCTGTAGCATCTGTTATTTCCCCTTTATCACTTCTGTTTGAGGTTATTACAGATTTTACTTTTCTGTTTCTAGTTAATCTGGCCAAAGGTTTATTTATTTATTTTTTTTCTGAAAGCCAACTTTTTGTTTTGATAATTTTCTGGATGATTATTTTGTTTTCAATTTCATTAATCTCTGATTTAATTTTGTTATTTATTTTCCTCTGCTAGGTTTAGGATTAGATTGTTCTTCTTTTTCCAATTCCATGAGATGGTTCATGAGTTTGTTGATGCACTCTGTTTTTCTAACGTAGGCATCTAAAGCAATAAATTCTCTCTTAAGACTACTTTTGCTGTATCCCACAGATTTTGGTAACTTGTTTCTTCATTGTTGTTATGTTTGAGAAATTTAACAGTTTCCTCTTTCATCTCTTCCTGAACCCAACTATCATTCAGCATAAGGTTGTTTAATTTCTAAGTCTTTGTATGGGGATGAACATTTTTGTTGGAGTTGAGTTCCATTTTTACCGCCTTG
Organism: Perodicticus potto; assembly: GCA_963574655.1. Taxonomy (NCBI): domain Eukaryota; kingdom Metazoa; phylum Chordata; class Mammalia; order Primates; family Lorisidae; genus Perodicticus; species Perodicticus potto. Next base: position 3,856 of record CAUYRH010096644.1, read on the forward strand.
TGGTCTAAGAAGATACAAGGTGTAATTTCTGTTCTTTTAATTTTGCTTGAGGTTTGATTTGTATCCTAGGATGTCAATTTTGGAGTACATACCATGGGCTGACAAGAAACATGTATATTCTATTTCTTTGCTTTGGGATGGTGTGTTCTGTGTATGTCTATTAATCCCATTTGTTCTAGGGTCACATTTAAGTCCTTTGTATCTTTGTTTAGTTTCTGTTTAGAGGATTTGTCCAGTTTTTCAAAGAGGTGTTGAAGTCCCCAACCATTATGGTGTTATGAGATATCATATTGCTAAGACCCATTAAGGTCTGTTTCATAAATCTGGGAGTATTTAAGTTGGGTACATAAATATTGAAAGTTGAAATGTCTTGTATTGTTTTTTTTTTTTTTTTTTTTGTAGAGAGAGAATCTCCCTTTATTGCCTTGGTAGAGTGCCGTGGCTTCACACAGCTCACAGCAACCTCCAGCTCCTGGGCTTAGGCGATTCTCTTGCCTCTCTTGCCTCAGCCTCCCGAGTAGCTGGGACTACAGGTGCCCATCACAATGCCTGGCTATTGTATTGTTCTTTTGACCAGTATAAAGTGTCCATCTTTTTCTTAACTTTAGTTGCTTTAAATCTGCTTGTATCTGAAGATAGGATTGCAACCCCGCCTTTCTTCTGATTTCCATTTGCTTGAAATACTGTTTTCCATCCTGAGTCTTGACTTGTCCTTCAAGGCTAGGCGTGTCTCCTGGAGACAGCATATGAATGGCTTGTGCTTTTTGATCCAGTCAGCCAGCCTTGTGCCTCTTCAGGGGTGAATTCAGTCCATTGACATTTATGGAGAGAATTGATAAGTGTGGTGGAGTTTTATTCATCTTATTTTGTGAAAGTCTGTTGTGCAGTCTTATCCTTTGCACCATCATGGAAGCTAAGTTTTGACCTTTAGCTTCTGAATATTTACTTTGTTGGTAGTCCATTGTGGTGGTCAGTGTTGAGAATAGCTCTGAGTATTTCTTGGAGAGCTGGTCTTATTGTGGCCAGTTTCCTCAGTGTTTGTATATCTGTAAAATATTTCATTTCTCCGTTAATTTTGAAGCTTGGTTTAGCAGGATACAGAATTCTGGGCTCAAAATTGTTTTGTTTAACAATGTTGAAGGTGGGTGACCATGTTCTTCTGGCTTGGAAGGTTTCAGTTGAAAAGTCTGCTGTCATCCTGATGGCTCTGCTGCTGTAGAGCACTTAACTCCTGGCTGCTAGCAGAATTTTTTCTTTCATCTTGACTTTGGACAGTTTCTTTACAATGTGTCTTAGGCTCTGTTTGAGTCGAGATGACCCAGGATTTGATATCCATCTGAAAGGAGCATGTTGGGATTTGTAGTAAAACTTAGGAAGTTTTCATTTATGATAGTCTCTAATAGGGTTTCCATTCCTTTGGGACAATCTTCTTCCCCTTCAGGAATTCCTATTATTCATGTGTTTGAATGCTTCATGGAGTTTCATAGTTCTCTAAGGGCCAATTCTGTTCTCTCTCTCTTCTTTTATGCTTCTGTCTCAAAAAATAAATAAATAAATAAAATAGAGTTTCACTCTGTCACCATGGGTTGAGTGCTGTGGTGTCATAGCTTGCAGCAACCTCAAATTCTTGGGCTCAGGAGATTCTCTTGTCTCAGCCTCCCAAGTAGCTGGGACTGCAGGCACCCACCACAATGCCTGACTAGTTTTTAGAGACTGGGTCTTGCATTTACTCAGGCTGGTTTCGAACCTGTGAGCTCAGGCAGTCCACCTGCCTCAGTCTCCCAGAGTACTAGGATTACAGGCATAAGCCACTGTGCCTGGCCCATAGAGAAGCTATTAATTTTTTTCTTTTTAGTCTTTTTTTTTCTTTTTAATGACTTCCAATTATAATTCTTTTCTAAAAACATTAAGTCCCTTATTGTAGATTATGTATCATCTCCTCTTTGGCTATGTTGTGTGTGAGGTGTGTAGTTTTGTTAACCAGAGACATCAGTGCATTCAGTTTCTGAGACCAATCATTTAATAAATTATTTGAATCCTTGGGTCTCTGGAAGTTGATAATTCCTGCCAGTCTGTCTACTTTAGCAAAGATGGTCTTGTTAACTACTAAATTTGAGAGAAAAGCTTCTGACTAATCAACAGATCCAGAAATTCTGTCATTCTTTTCATTGTTATCCAAGTACAATACTTGGCCATTATCCTAATATTATGTTCAACAATCAGTTCTTCAAGTCTTTCCATCTTTTTTCACCTTCTTCTGTAGAAGGAAAAACATCAGTCACAGGACTCTGAAGGGAGCCTTTTCTTACTTCCATTCCATATTCCTCAACAAGTGTGGATCAACGCATTAACTCCATTGTGGTAAAAAGCTTTAAATGATCCTTATATTTGGGAATTTCTTCTAACTTCTTGTCAATACTTATTCAGTGAACCAGATCTGACTGTTCATTGTCAAAAGGAGTCAGGATAACAGAGCACAATACTCTTCAGAGCCTGTTGCCACTTTTCACTTTGTGCCTATATACAGGGAGTATCATATATTGCTCTGTAGTGCTTGCAAATAGATAAGATCCCTCATGCTGATCCAGCTGAATCATTAAATTATTGTATTTCAAATTTAATTTCTCTGTATTTTCTTTCTGGAAAAATATGGTGTTAATTTCTTGCTGATGATTTGTCTTCAAATATAATCTTTCATTTATAGGGAGAGCCTCATTTGCTCCAAAATAAATTCCACTCACTCTTTCTTTTTCATTGACCTGTAGGTTTCCATCTGTGACTTTTGCCATATAAAGAGTCATCTTTCACATCACCATTTTGCTCTTTTGTAGTTGCTAATGTTTAAGTCAGTTGAGCACGCTCAATTTCAGCATAAATCTAGCCTTCTGTAACCATTTGTAAAGTATCAATTAATCAAAGTTTGATTGGAAGATCTGTGATTTCATCGATGTAAGTACAGCACTGCTGAACCATTTTTGCAACAGCTTGTGTTAACTGACTCTGCCTTTTTGACAAAAGCATAATATTTTCATTAAGCAAATCCCATTCTTTAGCCTCATAAAACATCTTCACTACTGCAACTAAGATACAGGATGTAGACAACATATGGGAAGCAGTTCAGGTCTGTTTTTCCAAAGACAGAATGGTTTCAATAACTTTCTGAAGTCTTCCTTCCTTAGTTAGCTTCTCATACTTGGGCAGGTGCTGATCCACTATAGTGCTGTAGTTCACTTCCATGGAGTGTGAACATCAGCCCTTTGCAAGCCTCTATCCACCATGGTCCCTGCTTGAGTTTCAGTCCCTACCTGTCCCCCTGCTTTGGCCACCACTTGTTACCCACACCTTTTCTTTTCTTTTGAGGCAAAGTCTCAATGTGTTGCCCTTGGTAAAGTGCATTTGCAACCTAAAACTCCTGGGCTCAAGTGATCCTCCTGTCTCAGGCTCCTAAGTAGCTGGGACTACAGGCACCCACCACAACACCTGGCTGTTTTTTTTGAGACATGGCCTCACTCTTGCTCAGGCTGGTCTTGAACTCCTGAGCTCAAGCAGTTCACCTCTCTCGCCCTCCCAGAGTGTTAGGATTAACAGGTATGCACTACTGTGTCCAGCCTTCTTTTCTCCCTCTTTAACTACTCGGGTTAACTTGAAAACTTTATCCTCTAGCTCTGAGGTTCTTTCTCCTCCATAGTCTAACCTATTTTTGATACTTTCTTTGTATCTTTACATTCTCTGATTGTCTCCGTCATTTCCTTAGGCTCCACTGTATCCTGTCTATAGTCTACATATCTCTCGTCCAACTTTTGGTTCTGTTATTCCATTTTCTCATTCATTCCTTTTATTGTCTTTATCATCCATATTTTAAATTCCTTTTCAGTCAAGTTCATTAATTGTTTATAGGTAGAGCCTTCTGCAGTAGCTGCCTCATGGGCCCTTGGGGGAGTTCCTCTGTTTTGGTTTTTCATGTTGCCTGAATTTTTCTATTGGTTACTTCTCATGTGTTCTTTCTTCTTGTTCACATCCTTGCCTTCCTTTTTCCTTCTCGCTGACACTTTTATTTCAAACAAAAGTCCTTGCTTTTGATGACAGTATGTTGCAATATTTCACCAGGACACCAGTTGGTGCTGTGGACTTTTAGGAGACAGACAGCATAGCCAGCAACCTCTATGGTCCTTATTCCAAACTTACTTGCATTCTGTGATCACCTGATTGTTTCCTCAGCATTCAGACCCTGGCAGGTTGGGATCTTAAAGCTTGTAAGAATCCTTCAGGAGTAGGTCTCACAGTGCCCCCTGACTCCAGTTCCCATGGGGTGTGGGAGTTCCTCAGTTTGTCCCAGAAGTGGAGTTCTGATCCTGGCAGGTGTAATTAAGATGGCCATACTTTAGGCCCCTGCTAAGACCTTCTCATGATCTTCCCACAGTGGCAGCCTCTGGGCCACCAAGACCTTCTCAGTATGGCTGCCTTACCAGCCACCAGAGCTACAGCCAATCAACTGCAACAGCATTCAAATCTGGTTGCTGTATAATGTTCGAGTCTGCTCTCTCCCCCAACAACTGAAAACTGGGGAAAGGCTTCCTCCTGTCCCCGACCTCTGTGGTGGGTGCAGCCAATACCAGCTGGTGGCAATCACTTGGCTGATTCATCAGATTTCCTCTGCTCTAGATCATACGCTGTATCCAGCTCACCACCTTCTTGCTGTGCTCTCTGAGCTATGACTCCGGGTAAGGTACCCACTCTAGGTATGGCTGTGTTCTCTCTTTTCCCAGTCGTTCTAGGAGAGCTCAGCTGAGCAATCCTTCTGGTCTGCCATCTTGCTCTCCCCCTCTTCCCCAGTATTATTTTAAAGAATAAATTGAAGTCAAAGAATCAGTGGTGAAAGATTGAAGAAATGAGCAACTGGGGAAATTATTGCTCCAACAGGATGTCCAAGGAGAGAGCCAGGTGGATATGGAGCTTGGGCTGAGGTGAACTAGTGTTGGAGTGGATGGAAGACCTCCCACAACCTTCTGAGTGGGGAGGGTAAGGACGATGAAAGTATAGGTGAGCTCTGGGAGGTGGAGGAGAGGAAAGTAGGGAGTTAAGGTGTTATGAACTTCATAACTCATCTTTCATTAATGTGAATGCTGTTGGCTCTGCGTGTTGAAATTCTTGTTTACCTGTTTAGCCTAGAATCATCAGCCAGATGGTTGTTGTTTGAACTTACATACCCACCTACCCAGTGTTTGGGATGTTCTGAATGGCTTATGGTTGTCACTCTACTTTATGTTCTGAGTCTTTGTCTCTCTGAATGTTGAGAACAAGGTCAATAAATTGTAAACAGTATTTATGCCTCTTTTGTCCTTTGGGGAACCTCTTAACACGTTCACAGATTGTACTATGTAGCTTATTTTTCTTTAATCAGAAGGGAAATCTTACTGTTAGTGACACTATTGGTTTCCTTGGGCCAGGTATTTTTCAGTGAATGAGTGAAGATGAGTAGTAATTTGGTTAAAACTTGTTTTCAAGGGTGAGCCCTCTTTATATGGGAGAGCATGAATCTTGGAAACTCATCCTGAATTTGACTTTTCTAGTTGTTTAATAGGGGCAGTATTTTCTTTTAACTGTCTTTGAGCCTTTGTTTCCTCATTTTTGAACTGGGATAAAAACTACCTCACTAGGCAGCTCCTGTAGCTCAGTGGGTAGGGCACCGGCCACATACACCCAGGCTGGTGGATTCGAACCCGGCCCAGGCCTGCTAAACCAGTGACAACTGCAGCAACAAAAACAACAACAATAAAAATAGCTGGGCGTTGTGGCAGGCACCTGTAGTCCCAGCTACTTGGGAGGCTGAGGCAAGAGAATTGCTTAAGCCCAAGAGTTTGAGGTTGCTGTGAGCTGTGATGTCATGGCACTCTACTGAGGGCAAGATAACGAGACTCTGCCTCAGAAAAGGAAAACAAAACAAAACAAAAAACAACTACCTCTTTGGAGATTATATGAAGTAACCGCAGGAGATCAGTAGACCAGAAATGGATAACTGTACACAGTCAGTAAGTCACATCTGAAACTAACTGTGGTTCCAATAACTAGCTAGAGTTGAAAGGCCAGGGAAATCACTTATGTAGTAGGCTAGCTTCGAATGGGAAGTTTGCCTCAGTCTTGGAAATCTACAAAATAGAAGAAAACAGTGGGAATACCAAGTACTAGAATTACTCATCAAATTCTTTTATGTATTTTCAGTTGTGTTCTATTTTTTATGGGCTGTCTCTTCTGGGCTTTCATTTAATGTTTTGAAAAATGTTAATCCTACTTTTAATGCTAATGGCTACCTTTTAAAAATATACTAAGAACTTCTCATTTTCAAATTCAGATTTATCAAAACGTACAAAAACCTTTCCCATATAGTGTCTTCACCTAGCATCCCCTGTATGTTAATATCCTACACCGTAATGATGACCTTTTGCATTAAACAGATTCTTTTTTTTTTTTTGAGACAGAGCCTCAAGCTGTCACCCCGGAGAGAGTGCCATGGCATCACAGCTCACAGCAACCTCCAACTCCTGGGCTCAAGCAAGTCTCTTGCCTCTATCTCCCAAGTAGCTGGGACTACAGGCACCCGCCACAATGCCCGGCCATTTTTTTTGGTTGAAGCCGTCATTGTTGCTTGGCAGGCCCGGGCTGGATTCGAACCTGCCAGCTCAGGTGTATGTGGCTGGCGCCTTAGCCCGTTGAGCCACAGGCGCTGAGCCATTAAAAAGATCCTTGATCGTGTTGTTTCTCTAGTTGTCATCTTATTAGATTAGATTTTATAACATTTTTTTTACTTGTCCATTTCTAAATTTTTCTAGTAATGTGGGGTTTTAGATTTAGATTATTATTTAAGAAATATTCTCTTTATGCCTAGTGCAGTGGCTCACGCCTGTAAGCCTAGCACTTTGGGAGGCCGAGGTGGGTGGATTGCCTGAACTCATGAATTTGAGACCAGCCTGAGCAAGAGCAAGACCCCATCTCTAAAAATAACCAGACATTTTGTAGTGGGTGCCTATAGTCCCAGCTACTTGTGAGGCTGAGACAAGAGAATTGCTCGAGCCCGAGAGTTTGAGGTTGCTGTGAGCTATGAAGCCACAACACTATACCAAGGGTAAAAGTGAGAAAAAAGAAATGTTCTCTTCAGTATTTTTCTTTTTGATTTTTGCTGTGTGCAACTCAAGACTTCTCTTTATTCTTGATTTAGTGGTCTATTTCTTTGTATCATGATTCATTTCTCACCTGAGTTGATCCTCTTGCCTCAGCCTCCCAGAATGCTGGGATTACAGGCATGGGCCACTGTGTATGGCTTCTGGATAAATATTGTTAAATAACTTGAACTATAATATAACATTTTATTGTTTAAGTAAAATCCAGCTGTGGAAAGCAGGTGGATAGTTGATGCTATCAGGTCAAAGCCAGTGTGTACTTTAAGGGAGCTGTTTCTCTCTTAAGATATCATAATTATGGGCTTGGTGCCTGTGGCTCAAGCGGCTAAGGCACCAGCCACGTACACCTGAGCTGCTGGGTTCGAATCCAGCCCAGGCCCGCCAAACAACGATGATGGCTGCAACCAAAAAATGGCCGAGCGTTGTAGCGGGTGCCTGTAGTCCCAGCTACTTGGGAGGCGGAGGCAGGAGACTCGCTTGAGCCCAGGAATTGGAGGTTGCTGTGAGTTGTGATGCCACCTCACTCTACCCAGGGTGACAGCTTGAGGCTCTGTCTCAAAAAAAAAAAAAAAAAAATAGAGGAATTCATTATGATGAAGGCCAACTCAACTTCCCTGTCACATAGCCTACAGGGACAACTTCCTTCCTAAAGGCCTGAGCATTTTCCAAGGAGATGCAGCAGCTGGTAGCAGAAAGAACGCAG
>CAUYRH010096646.1:0-15005 GCA_963574655.1 Perodicticus potto
GGTGGAAGGGACTGTATTCATTCGTTTCCTGGCCAAGGAACCCATACACCTATACATACCCTGAGGCTAAAGGCCTAAAGGAGGAGACGGGGAAAGACCAGGAGAGGAACGGAGAGAGCTTCTGTCTCCTCACTTGAATTCTCTCCCTCTACCAGGAACTTTAGTGTTTTCTGTATTCTTTTCTGTAAATAAATTCTGTCTTACCACTGGGGGATGAGGGGGGAATAATGTAATGAAGAATAATAAAATACATATATTTAAGAAAGTAAAAAAAAAAAAAAGAATAATGTGTTCCACTTAAAGAACAATTAAAATGGACAACAATTATTATATAAAATTAAATAATTGACATAGGCAGTATCAAAATTAGAATTGAGATATAAGAAATGGGCTTACAGCAAAAAGAAAAGGGTATCAATAAGCATTATTGACGTTAAGAACAAGAAAGGTCGAGGAGTCTCAGCTCTGGAGATCTCAATTCAGGGACTGTAATGTCATTTTTTCTGTAAAGTTAGGATGTTCAAGCTTCTGGAAGCAAAGGAATGTATATCTGAGGTCCCTTACAAGAATACATTTTACAACTTAGGGTTTTTGTGAATAAAGCACAGTGAAGAAAACATACTTAAACTCCAAATATCTACCTCCTTTTAAAAATGCATCTATAAATAACACATAATTTAATGGATTTATTTATATAAAATTAATACACAACAAAAGGCATGTGTTTAATGTGTGCAATTTACAAGTTTTGAAATATGTAACACTATATGAAATACACAAAGAAGATGAAAATAAGTTTTCTTTTACTTTTCTTTTTTCTTTTTTAAATCCACAAAAAAATATTATGCATCTTTTTGGTGTGTGACACAGTGTCTTGATATATGCATAAGCGGTGGAATGGCTAACAAAATCTAGGTAACATATGCATTACCTTCTATATTTACCATATTACCATATTTTGTGGTGAAAACACTTAAAATATCTTCTCTTAGCCACCCAGTGGAAGTTTCCTTGGGGCTGTCTAGAAGGTCACTGTTAAGATGGAATTTTCAGCCCAGTGAATCAAAGGCCACACTGTGACCCCATAAAGCCTCCAGAAGAGAGGTGAACTCCAGTACTGGAACTTCTCCCAAGAGAGTGAAATGGTCTTCAAAGCAGCCCACAAATGACCAGGCAAAGCCCTCAGATATTGAAGCAAAGCCAGGTGACCACCTTTCTTGAGGCTTTGCCCACAGGAATGGTGCTGAGAGACAAGAGTTGGCAGCAGCGAAAGCATCCCAGACCAGGGATGACCAAGACATTCTCTATGAAGCTGAGCCCACTTCTGTGCTCACTTGTGAGTCAGGTCCCCAGAGACTAAAGTTCTTGCTCAAATTGAATGTGAGGATCCATCCAAGGATGGGTGCTTGTTCAATGAGCAGAACTTCTTCCAGCAGGCTTCCAAGCCTCTGCAGGCCAGCAAGTGGAAGATGTTTTACTCAACCGCCCTGCACCTGCACTGGCTTTGGTGTTCACCTGGGCAAGTATAATTTCTTGGTGTTCCCCAGCCTGGGGTGGGGCTTTCAGTCAGCTTGGGATGACAGCCTGAAGCATGTGATGTCAGAGAGGTCTGTGCTCCAGGTGGCCTGCCTGCTGCTGGATGTCCTGGAGTTCCTCCACGAGAATGAGTATGTCCAAGGCAATGTAACAGCTGAGAATATATTTGTGAGTCCAGGGTATCTGAGTCAGGTGACCTTGATTGACTACGGCTTCACCTTCCACTGTTGCCTACATGGCAGAAATGTGGCCTGCATGGAGGGCAGCAGGAGCCCACATGAGGGGGATCTTGAGTTCATTATCATGGATGTGCACAAGGAATGTGGGCCCTCCCACCACAGGGATCCTCAGACCCTGTGATACTGTATACTGAAGTGGCTCTCTGGGTTTCTGTCACGGACAAACTGCCTTCTGAACACTGAGAATAGCATGAAGCAGAAGCAGAAGCAGAAGCAAGTCTGGGGATCAGCAGAACTCAGTGCTATCCTGGGGCCCAATAGGGAGCAGGAAGGAAGCAGGGGAAGCATCCAATAGAGCTAGAGGCCTTGAGATTCCCAGGTGTATATTCCACTGTCCTTTCCAGCAGGCAAGAGCTTGGGCTGTGGGGCCACCCAGCAGGCTGGATTCTGGTCCCAACACTGTGGGTGTGGGGAGGGCAGCTTAACCTCCACCAGCTGCAGTAACCTCCTCTGTGAGATGGTATCCCATTAGCACCCACCTCCCAGGGCTCTGGGAGGCTATGGGGGAGTCAGATACTCAGCACTGAGCACAGAGCCATAGAAAATGCTCATTGTGTGCCAGACCTTATGGTGCATTGACCAACATGGAGGCACCTAAGCAGGTTAGGCCCAGGCCCAGGCTCAGGACCTGCCTCCACCTGCCAACCTGTGTCCGGGCCACCATGATAAGTGCTTTTACCTCTGCCTGCAAAGCCACGGGGCTGGCCATTGTGGTTTAACCATTCAGCACCAAGGTCAGCAGGCAGCTGAACACAGGGAAGTGCTAGAATGTAGGATTCAGCACCAAGGACAGCAGGCAGCTGGCCACAAGAGCAAGTACATAGGGTATGGTCAGCACCAAGGACAGCGGGCAGCTGGACACAAGAGCACGTACGTAGGGTATGGTCAGCACCAAGGACAGCAGCAGCTGGCTGGACACAGGGAAGCTCTCCCTACACGTCCGGAGGTTGGGACTCAACATATACTGTGGACTTGGAGGGTCTGCCTAAGAGTCATCCAGGAGGGGCTACCACGAGGCAGTCAGCTGTCCATATCTGGACTGCAGGATTGAGAGCTAAGTGGACACAGCACTTGGGATATCTTAGGAGCTGCCAGCTGAAGCCCAGGAGAGGATGAGATTATCTGAAAAAATGTATGGAGTGGGAAGAGGGTGAATTTCCCAGTGAATAGCTTTGAGTCTGTCATATTTCCCAATTTTTACCCTGCTGTGTCACTCTTCATGTTGAGCCTCTCATTTTATTCTACCCTCTTTATATCTCGACCCCTTCTCTCAATCATAGACAGCCACTCACACACTTAATGTACCTTCTGCTGACATGTTCACCTAGATATATTTAATCCTTAAAATTGCAAGGTGGTGCAAGGTATGATTTACATAAATGATGCTCTGCTCTGAATTAAAAAAAAAAACAACTTCTCTTAGCAATTTTAAAGCAGACAATACACAGTATATTGTTCTTAATTATAGTTTCCACATCAGTATGTCTTCTCTGGTAAATTGTCTGTTCAATCTTTGCCCATGTCCTTCATTTGGGTTGTTAGTTCACTACCACTGAGCATTGAGAGTTCCATCTGTATTTTAGATATTCCTTTACCAGACACATACAGTGGAAGTGGTTTTTCCTACTCTGTGAGTTTCCTTTTATTCTATTAATTTAAAGAATTTTAACTTTTATTGAATAGAAAGTTAGCAGTTTTTTCTTTAATGTATAGTATCAAAAACATTTCTTATTTTAAGGTTACAGAGTTTTTTTTATGTTTTCTTCTGGACATTTTGTAATTTTAGGTTTCAAATTTAGGTTTATGTTCCATTTTAATTCATTTTAATCAAAGATGTGAGTTATTTTTATTTTTATGCCTGTGAATAAACATTGATCCTCCCATTATTGTTGAAAATAAGCCCAATCTCCACTGAATTGTTTCAGCATCTGTGTTATAAATCACTTTTCTATATATGTGTGGATCTATTTCTAAACTCTATTCTGTTCTATTGATCTATATGTCTATCTTTATGCCAATTCTATACTGATTTAAAACTTTTCTTTACCTGTGATATTGGTATTTACTGCTATAGATATAACTCTAAGTAATGATTTAGTAGTAGTCTACACATTTTCACTTGCTATATTTCTATATTTAGTGAAAAATACTATACAATTTCAGTTTTGATTTTGTCTTTGACACATAGAATATTTAAAAGCTTGTTATTTAGCTTCCAAATATTTAGAGATCTTCCAGATATTTTTCTCTTATTGATTTTTAATTATTTTATATCATTGGAATCATTTTAAATTTGTATAGACCTGTTTTACATTTAAGATATCCTGCCTTGATAAATGTTATGTAGGCATTTGTAAAGAATATGAAAATAATCTGTATTCTACTGTCGTTGGGTGGTATCTTCTATAAATACCAAGTAGCCATGCTGTTTGAAAATATTGATTAAATTGTCTTTGAGCTTACTGATTTTTTCTCTACACATTCCATTGAGTATTAAGAAAAGATAATTGAAATTTCTGATTGCAATTTTTGGAATGTTTATTTCTCTTTTTAATTCCAGCACTTTTTGCTTCACATGCATTAAAGTTCTATTACTAGGTACATAAATATTTATAATTTTATGCCCTTTTGGTGAACGAGCCATTTCTCTATCACTGGTTATTCTCTATCACTGGTTATATTTCTCTCCTATAATCAATATTCTGACATTAATATAACTATTCAAACTTACTTTAATTAGTTTATACTTATACTTTTTTACTATTTCAATTAAACCTTTTATTTTGAGATAATAGTGAAATCTAAATTAAATTGTAGGAAATAATAAAGAGATAATATGTAGTCTTTAACCATTTTAATCCTAATGGCAACACTGTGTAAAACTAAGGGGAACAATTGGATTAAACATTGACAGAGTCAAGCTGCAGAACATTTTCATCAAAACTAGTATTCTGTTGCTACTCTTTATAACAATATTCACTTTCTTTTTACCTCACATTGTCCTTAAACCTGGCAACAACTAATCTGCTCTTAAATTTATAAATTTCAAATTTATCATTTCATGAATAGCATAAGAAAATGGAACCATGAAGTATGTAACCCCATGGGACTTCTTTTTGTAATTTAGCACAAATCCTTGGAGATTTATCCAGGTTATTGTTTGTATGTATCACCAATTTGTTTCTTTTTATTCATGAACAGTGTTTCATAGTATGGATGCATCAGTTTGGTTACAATTCATCAGTTAAAGAACATCTGTGCTGTTTTAATTTAGGAGCTATTAAAAATAAAAGAGATCTCAATATTCATGTTTAGATTTTCATTTCTCTGTGATGAATGTCCAGGACAATTTCTGCCTTGTATATTAATTATGTATATGCTGCATTTTTAAGAAACTGCTAAATTGTTTTTGAGAGTGGTTTACCAATTCACATTCCCATGATCGACATATAAAAGATCTATTTTCTACACCTTCTCACCTGTTAGTGATAACATCTCTTAGGTGTTATCACTATTTTTTTTTTTCATTTTAACCATTCTAATAGGTTGTAGTATTATCTCATTGTGGTTTCAATTTGTATTTTCTGAAAAGTTAATGCAGTTGAACATGTTTTCATGTGCTATGTGATATCTCTACATATCCTTCAGTGATATTTCTTTTCATGACCTTTGCCCATTTTGTAGTTGGGTTTTTCATTTATGGTTGAGCATTGGAAGTTCCTTAAACATTCTAGAAACTAGCCCTTTACAAATCAGATATATGACTTGCCAATATGTTCTGTCCATCTTAATCATGTCTTTTCATCTTCCTTACCAGATTATTCTGCAGAGCAAAATGTTTTAATTTTAAAGTCTTATTTACCACTTTTAGTTTTATTTACTGTGCTTTCATTATCCAGTCTAAGGTCTTTTACAATAGCCCTAGATCCTGAAGATTTTCTTTCACGTTTTTTCTCCATAAAATTCTTATAGTTTTATATGTTACACTCAAACACGATTGTGCATGCTGATTTAAATGGTGTTTATATTATGACTTAAGTCAATGCTCCCCCCTTGTATGTTCAGTTACTCCATCACCATTTATTAAACAGCTTTCTTCCATTTGTTTTCTTTTGATACTATGGTAAAAAGTTCACATACTTTCAAGGGCTGTTTTGGATTCTCTATTTTGCTCCATTGACTTTTGTGTGTATGGAGAAAGTTTGGACCTTCTTACCTCTTAAAGAAATTTTCAATTCATAAATAATTAAGAACAAATTTAATAAGAGATATTGTAGACAGAAATTATATATCAACCGAGGTCAAATTTAAAAAGAATATTGTGACTCAAAAAAGGACTCTAGTTTATATCTAATTTTATCTAACAAATTGTTTCTTACTTATTTTCATCAAATTTCCATAGGTTTGGGCCAGAAAAAACAAATGACCCAAACAGCCATATATGTAAACAAAATTGCTTAACAATTGGCTTTTATAAGTGCTAATTTATTTTCTATCTCAGAATGACTCATATTCTGCTAATTACTTTTTTTCTTAGCTTTAATAACCTAATTGAATAGATTCATTGTCTTTTGTATTATAAATATAAATAAGAAACTGATACAGTATAGAAACCTAAGGACTTAAAATATATTTTTTGGATTAAGAATAAAGTTAGAGTACTTTAAACCAAGTAATAATACTTACTACCAATAAATTAGCAAAAAATATTCTTAATAGTTATCTTTTTTGAAGCTAACTTAAAGACACATGTCTAAAGCAAAACAAAACATTTGCCATTGTTGATTTCATGAACCTCTTTATCTTAATGGCTCTATTGAAAAGCAACAGAGTCAAATGCAAAAAAATACATTTTTTCTATTAGTTTGTTAATTATTTTAGACCATGAAATAACATGTGCAAAAACGATTTCTGAACCTCACCTCATTTTGGGACATCAGCAATTACCATGTCATCTCCTTGACTTCATTACTGACTGCCACATCCCTAGCCCAACCCTGCAAGGAATATGGGGATCCCTGGAGACTCAAGGATGTGAAGGGATAATGAAGCCATAATTGGTTGATAATATTCCAACAAAAGATTAAGTGCTAGAAAACGCAGTCAATTTTTCCTTTTCTTATAAACTTTTTAAAAATATCCTTAATGTCAAACTTCTGTGACAAAAATGGCACATACATGTCAAAACAATATATAAATTAGTGGTTCTTAATCCAAGAGTTAATTAAGACAGAGAGTAAACTCTCAATGCATGTAAGTCATTGTTAATATTATTTTATTAAGATTTCTGTCATCTATGGTTCAATAAATCTTTTTGAGTGCCTCCTGTATGCCAGGATCTCAGCCATTTGTTCATCCCCAAAGGTAATAAAGCATTGAAAATAAACAGAGAAGCATGATATCTGTGCCTCCTATTTGTAGGAATTAATATGAGAAACCCATAACATGATCGAGGCTCTAGTTAAATGGGAAAATGTTAAGAAAATAAAATACCATTAAGCCTAGGTTTACTCATGCTTTAGTATCATTACATGAGTAATCAGAAAACTCTAAGGCAAAAAAGCTCTTTGTGTCGCCCCCACCCTTAAAATACGCAAGAAAATATGGATTATCTGTTCTTGATATTAAGGCTCAATTATAAAATTTAACTATTTCTCAAACTTAGAATTCCAACACAAAATTCTCACCTTGAAACTTCTTACCAAATTTTTTAATAAAAGAAATCTAATTCATTAATCTTCAACTCAGAAATATGGCCTTACATCACTGACCTATCAATATACAGTGTCTCAATATAAAGTTCTCTACTACAGAGAATTTAAATGGTTTTTCCAAAGTCCATGTCTTAACAAATGTATTGACCTCTTCTCAGAATATTTTTTTTTTGAGAGAGAAATATCTTAGAACTACTCGACCGAGTTTTCATGGTTTGACCTTGCTGTGATTAATTCTAAATACATAAATTTAGTATAATCTATGATTCCTTAACTTTTTATTATCATTATGGATACAGTAGAAAAAATCGTGAGTTATTTTGGGCAATTGCATAAAGTGGGTCTTGGAAATGTACAATATGTGCTTTTCAATACCAAAAAAATGTTTCTGACTTAAATTGAGAATGAAAAAATGTTAATTTTTTTTCTAATGGACAATATTTTAAAACAGTGTGGAATGGATTTTTAACATTACTTCTTTCTAATGAATGTAAATTTTAAATACTAAGGAATAGTAATTTTCTTACTGATAAAAGACAATCATAATTCAGGCATTGACAAAGATGACCTATAGATGTGAAAGGAAATAATAGAGCCTGAAATTTTCTGAACAATTATGGTAATACATTTGAGAATTCTCAACTGAAATAGCTTGTCTCACTAGCTTAAATCAGATAGCAGGACCCTAAAAATGGGCTGAATACTTTCTAAACTATAGGTGGTACAAGGAATAGTGGGTACAGGTGGGTATTTTGGTTGAAGGGGAAAATATAGTTAGATATTTAGAGTAGTTGGGCATAAGATAGGTTTATGATCAAGTTTCTTAACGTGGAAGTGAGAAAGGAAAGAAGAAAATAAAAGACATAATAAAACACAATAGGTAAGAAGATATTTTGAGGGTGAGAAGTTATTTCTTTTTTTTCTTCTGAATCCCCCATAGATTCATGCAAGCACTATTCAGCACAAAATGAGAATGCAGTAAATATTTGGGTTCATATTGGTTGATACAACATATTTCCAAAAATATTTTACATGTACTTGATTATTTTCTCTTTTTTTAGGTTAAATTCTGTCAGTAAATATATAAAATGACAAACAGCAAACAAATGGCAGGTGGATAGGGAATAAAAAGTATCAAATGGGGAATCCTGCTTACCAAACACAAAATTATAAAGAGGAATTGCTAATTCTTTCTCTTTCAGTATAAAATAGAGAAAATACAAAACAGAACTTCCATGCATTATGATTAATAACTTACTTTCATCTTTGCCTATAGATTCTGGTTTGTTTTGTCCTATAACAAATTAGTTTTCGGAACCTTTATCCAAAACCAATTCTTCCCCTAGGCATTAGGTTCTATCCCTCCATGACTACTAAAAAACGTTCCTTTTCCTCCTCATCTGTTTTTGTTCCTGTCAACCAGCTGCTCCAGTATTCTTCTTGATGTCAGTAAATGTGCATGTTATTCTTGAGTATCTCAAGGCTAAATATAAACTTGGAGCCCCTTTTGACTCATCTCCCCTCTCAAACCTTGTGTAAGTTATCAGCACATCATAGATTCATAGTTTTTTGAGACTCATACCGTAAATCCCACCAAATTCAGGCCATTGAAGCCTCTTGACCAGGTTAAAGTGGTTGCCTCCATACTTACGTCATCTATTCTTCCTTGCCCACCTCAGGGCCAAAGCCAAATGACTGATCTGTTTCCCTCCCCCTGTTCTAGCCTTCACTTGCCCTGACGTGGGAACACCCATGCTATTCATTGAACACATGAAGCACACTTCCACATCTATACTTTTCCCACTGCCTGAAGCATTTTCTTGTAGGTATTTCCTTGATTCCTTCAGCTTTATGATCAAGTGTCACCCTATCAGTGACCTTCCATAGCCTCAACTTTGTAAGAAATAACCATTTCCTTTATTCTTGTTGCATTCTATTCTTACCTATTATATCTCATTTGTTGTTTTTCTCCAGGTAGCAATTAGTATTATCTAACTCATTATACTAGCTCTGTTGTTTGTTAACTGTGTAAGTGGCCAAATTGCCTTAGCAGAATACCTCAGTTTTCGTGTTTATAAAGTGGAAATACTGTTAGTAATTGCCTCACAGTGTGACCAAGAGGATTAATAATTTTCTATAATGTGCTTAGACCAGTGTTGGGGGATAAATAATGTCAGTTATTATCATCATTATATTTAGTCATGTATCTTACCTACTTCATGGAATACATCATAAAAATTAAGACTTTTTATTTCCACTGTTTTTTTTTTTTTTATTTTTTGAGACAGCGTCTCAAGCTGTCACCCTGGGTAGAGTGCCGTGGCATCACAGCTCACAGCAACCTCCAATTTCTGGGCTCAAGCGAGTCTCCTGCCTCTGCCTCCCAAGTAGCTGGGACTACAGGCGCCTGCCACAATGCCCGGCCATTTTTTGGTTGCAGCCATCATTGTTTGGCGTGCCAAACCAAAATGGATTCGAACCCGCCAGCTCAGGTGTACATGGCTGGCACCTTAGCCCGTTGAGCCACAGATGCTGAGCCTATTTCCACTATTTTATCCTAATACCTTAATCATAGTGTGGTATATAATATCTGATTAATAAATATTATTTGAATGAAACATTACTCACATATTAGAAGGTAGCCAGTGAGTTTCTGATTTTTGCTGGTTAAAATTAATCAATCCTTTTTGAAACATTAATCACCATTTAGAACTTTTTTTGCACACTGAGTCTTCCCTATTAAGTTGACAAAACAAAGAAAAAAGGTTTCCCCTATATTCATCTTTGTATTTTTAAATACTAATTTTATTGTTATTGCTTTCTAGGGTTGCTTGTATTTCTAAATACAATGAAAAGCTAAATAGCTCAGTTCTATGTGGTAGACAAGTACTAAGAGTTTCTTTCTTGTAATGCAATACAGTAAGAAAGGCTTAACTAAATCATCAAACCATCAATATGCCAATTGCCTACCAGTCTATTTCTAGGGAACAATTCTTATTCATTATACTCTTGTGAATTATTAACAAACCTGTAGGGAAGTATGACTTCAAGTACACCAATAGTTTCTAAAGGCTTGCAGTGCTTTTTGATAATGAATTCTAGACTATTCAGTGTAGGTAGATGAAAAAGACATTAAATTGTTTTCTAATTCATGAAAATCTCTACTGATACATTAATTCAAATAAAATAGCTTCCTCAAAATAGAAAATAAACTAATTTTAATAAGAATTACTCTTCTGTACTCTTCTGTAATTACTTCTGTAGTTTATAATTTAGGAAATTAGATGTAAATAGGTATATACAGTAAAAGTTTCTAATAAAATTAGTGTAAACTTGTACTTTTGTGAACTGAATAATCTACTTAAGAACTTACACCTTCAATTCAGTTTTTCTTTCAAGTATTTGAAATTTTCTTAGTTCATAACCAGTATCACAATGGAAAAAAAATAAAATTTGCAAGTTCAAATATTTTTGCCAGACACTACTAAAAGTATGAAAAGAGGATTGTAACAAATACCAACAACTTGGACAGTCTTTCCTAATGGATGTTTTAAGTGGGCAAAGGCAGCAGGTGAGCTACACAGAGACATTAATATTCTGGCATCATCTCAAACTATCTCTGTTTAAAAATAACATGCAGTTTCACATAGTAATCAATTAAATGCAAAAAATTACTTTATTCTCTGTCTTTGAACTAGGAAATGAAATTACATTTAATCTTTATGTGTTTGCTCTTAGGGTCACCATTCCTTAGGCAGTAGTCAGATCATTATAGACCATGCATCATTGTGAGTGACCCAACATTTTCATGACACGTTCAGCAAAATTATTTTTTTATCTAGGAAAAGTGACAACATAACAGGGCAAATGTGGATAGGTATTTGCCATTTCATTTCTGACTGCTGTCATTTGGGAAAAATAATAATTATGTCTTTGGTGAATGATGAATACTTGCCTGCTTAATCCTACTGTATTAACTTTTTAGAACGTACGAAATGTTCTGAACCACATTACAGTTTAGTGAACTTGAAACAGTGTATTATCCTAGTGTTCCACCTTCACATTCTAAATACAGAACATTCTCTCCTTAGATAACTTTTTTGTACATGATGCTTAATTTTCAGATTGATTCAAATGAAGTTTGTGCTTTGGTTTGAGGATCCTGGTGTTTCATTCTGAATGAAAGAAATACAGAGAAAAAACAGATGGTCAGAAAGGACCTAGAATTTATTGGTTTTGTCATTCAAATTCTTCCCTGAACAGTTAGACACACATTACGGCTCTTTCTTTTCCTACTATTCTTTGGAGGGGGGGTGATTAATATAAAGGTACATATGATTAGGCTGCATTGTTTGTGTTTGTAAGGGAGAGTCCCAGTTGCAGTTGAATCCTTCACCCAGGAGATAGGCCCTAACCCCTTACATTGTACCCAATAGGTGGAAACTTACTGAACCCCCTTACTCTCTGTCCCTTCTCCCCTTTTTGATTTTAATTGTGTTTTTCTCTCTTGTGGACCTATAGTTATTTATCTTCTAGTTTCAGATTAGTATTGAGTACAAGGGATGCTTACTTTTCCATTCTTGAGATATTTTACTAAGGAGAATGTTCTTCAACTCCATCTAGGTAAATGCAAAAGATGTAAAGTCTCTATCTTTTATGGCTGCATAGTATTCCATGGTGTACTTATACCACAGTTTATTAACCCATTCATGGGTGGAAGGGCTCTTGGGTGGTTGCCACATCTTTTCAATTGTGAATTGACCTGCTATATATATTCGAGTGCAAATGTTTTGTGATAAAATGATTTTTTTTTCTTCTGGATAGATACCTAGCAATGGGATTGCAGGATCAAATGGAAGGTCTACGTTTATCTCTTTGAGGAGTCCCTATACTTCTTACAAAAAAGCTGTACTAGTTTGCAGTCCCACCATCCATGTAAAAGTGTTCCCTTCCCTCCTCATCCACACCAACATCTGCAGATTTGGGACTTTGTGATGTGGGCCATTCTCACTTGAGTTAGGTGGTATCTCAAGGTGGTTTTGATTTGCATATCTCTGACGATTAGAGATGATTAGCATTGTTCATGTATTTATTGGCCATTTGTATGTCTTCTTAAGAGCCTTCTCTGGTCTTCATGTCTCTTACCCAATGATTACCCCAATGGGGTTGTTTGCTCTTTGCTTGATTCCTACTAATCTTAAGGTTTCTTTTAAATTTATTTTTTTTTTTAGAGACAGAGTCTCACTTCGTCACCCTTGGTAGAGTGCTGTGACATCACAGCTCACAGCAACCTCCAGCTCCTGGGCTTAGGCGATTCTTTTGCCTCAGCCTCCTGAGTAGCTGTGACTACAGGTGCCCGCCACAACATTTGGCTATTTTCCTTGTTGCATTTTGGGTGGAGCCGGGTTTGAAACTGCCACCCTCAGTATATGGGGCCGGAGCCCCACTCACTGAGCTACAGGTGCCGCCCTCTTTTAAATTTTTTAACCCGGTTCTTTTATTTCTTTTTCTTCTATCTAACTTACTTCAGAACTGCAATTGACCTTGGAGTAGAACAGGTTTGTATCAGCATTGTCCTCTAATTATATCACACAGTTAGTTTACTTTGCCCTCTGAATAAACTCGGGACTAATGATAAATATGATAAGTATTTATTTACTATTTATTAAAAATATGCTTAATTTAATAAAGAAATGCTGGCAATATGATGCCGAAATACATGCTATTGCAAAGAAGATAGTATCTCTGCTTTACATGCATAGTCTAGATTCAAGTGATTTCTTACATTGGAGTTAACAATTAATAATAATTAAATTGACATGTTTTATGGCAATTGGCCTATCTTGCTTGATGTTAACAACTATTGAAACCATATTCCTTTCTATAAATTATTAGTAATGTGTAATATAATGTATACTTTACTATTTGATAATTGTATTATTCCGTAAATAGATTTCCATAAAGTACATCCTGGAAACAAATGCATGCAGAAACAAATTTCTAAATTTATTACTTGATTAAATGAAACATCAGTAGAGCTATTGCAGTAAAGCTACTATCAGGGGATAGTATATTGGATTGGCGTTTCTAGATTTTTCTAAGCATAAAAATTAATCTTAAAATATCCTCAGCTGTCTATTGTGGGTAATTACAATATAGTCATTTCTTATAAAGTCTTTGATTTTTTAAAAAAATCTCATATCCAATAACTAATGAAAAGTTGCAATAAAAATTCTGAAACTCAAGGAATACTAAACATGTCTCATGAAAGTTTTGTTATAGCAGTTGTTCAGGAAATGATTCACATAAATCATTTATAAAAATCTTCCCTCTTGCATTGTTGTGCTTGAAGTCAAGACTGTGACATTAAAACCAATACAAGTCATCATATTTCATTAAAGGCACCAGGGAAATATTTTTAATTTCTGGTTTTAATTCAATATTAAATATTATATATCAAAAAATATTTATAAATTTAAAGATTATCCAGTATATATAATATATATTATATATTATCTTTTTATGGTCTGTTGTGTATAAGAAAATGAGATCATATATGCCTGAATCTGTTCCTATATCATTAAAGGAACCCAAAAGAAAATATAAAATATTTGCATTGCCCAATTTAACCTATGCTTTTAACATACCCATTTTGCACAAATATGTACATTGTGTATTTACATTTAATATATACTTTAGTTTCAGTGAAAATTATTGCTTAATTCCAAAATTTAACTTAATTTCAAAATTCCAACTTTCTGTGTAACTGTTATGGCAATAATGCAGTGAAACCACAAACAAACATCAATCAGTAATCATGACGAACGCTATCAATTTGACATTTGTTTCAATTTCAATCCCATGTTAAGATGTTCACTGGAATGTTCTAACACCTATTTGCTTTAAAATGATTAATCCGTTTTTCTGCATGACAGCCTCCTAAAAACCCTATGGCATGAAGTTTTGAATTTATTGGACTAACATGGTTAAATCTGTATGAGAAATCCTAATGTTGCTGAGGCAAAAAATTATCAAAAATTACACATGTTTGGGAGTTTTCCAAAAGTGGGAATAAGAGAATCGTCATGATAAAATATGTAGAAAACACCAATGAGTTAGGAAAGTAATTGAAAACTTCCCAAGTGAAATAATAATGCAATTAAAGATCCTGGACTATTACATAGCAATGTTTTAAGTTATATATGTAAAACATGTCTCATAATAGATATGAGTTGTTAGTAAAAAAAAAAAAACATATTTAAGGAAAATTTTCTGCTAATGCAAACATTATTTTTGCAATTGCATGTCAGTATTTCTTTGTAATAATCCAGACTCTGGAGAGACAGAACAGAGAGCACTAGATTTGAAAGATAGGAGAGTATCAATGTCTTTATATAGTGATTAAGAAAATGCTATGAGGGCTATCTCTCACAGTACGATCAAAATGTTTCTGATTGTATATGAAGCACATTCTGCCCTATGATTGCACCAATGTACACAATTATGATTTAATAAA